>CM022082.1:12985928-13233428 GCA_011114355.1 Carex littledalei
CCCAATTGTCGCATAATCACGACCAGCTGTCACTGAATATACTTTACATTGACTAAAAATTTTATTTGCGTCTTTTGCTGCCTGAATTATTTTAGTTTTAATTACTAAATATTATGTCTAATTTGGATATGTAGTTCTATTATGTTGTGTACTAGAACTTCTGGTGACGAATTCTAGTGTAGAACTAATATGCTTTACTTTCTCTGTTTGTATGCATTGGTTATTGATTGATATTTTGGTATAGATGGTGATGCTTTCAAAGTAACCCATCATTTTTCATGATATTTTTGTTTTTGGATAACTGACAACATAAGACACTTCTTTGCAGTATTTTGCAACAGCAAAATTTATGCGGAAAGCATATGGGAATTTTTCATCCACTACTTGTATAATGTTACATCAGTGTTACAAGAGTGCCATTTTCTGGTCTCACATTATTTGTCTTTTTTTTTTTCCCCTTTCTGTTGTCTTTTTTTCTTTGTGCGGGATTGGGTCATCTCCTAAAGTTTTGGTTCAATTTTCTTTGGCTGCCTATCAAGTTTCCGTACCATACTGCCATCTCTTTTGGTTTTATTATTTTTTTTTCTTTTGCTACATGTAACATGCTTCTTATTTTTTTCTACTTATTGGTAAGTTAAGACTTAAGACGAATGAATAGGTAATGAAAGCCTACCATACATTTATCAAAAATCGATTTATAATCAACAAGATTGTGTACATGACTATTGATGGTCTCATTAGAAATATTTTTTATCAGCAGTTCTCACACAGAATTTGATATTTTACAAGTAGTTGGAAAAAAAAAACGGCAAGCGAAGTTAACCATTCAGTATGTACAAGTACAATGTGTGAATATTGAGCAGCCAAAACTTGGGAAATGAAAAACAAATCTTGAGCCCTAAGTTTATTAACTTTCCAAATGAAGTTCGGAACAATTCTAGTCCAATTTGCTTTGAAAAAAATATTAGCATTACTCTAAACAATAATGATTCAGGTCTCTCGGAACTTCATTAGAGAAGATGGCATATGAGTCTGATAAGCAATGTTTTTCTGTTCTTGGAGAAAAAGATAAACAAAGTCTTAACTCATTTACTTGTACTCTTTATTTTAGTAAAAAAAAACTCTTACTATATAACTCATCTCTTATATATTCACAATTTAGTTTATTTTACATATAAAGTCACTGGTCCCTACGTGGCAGGGAGAAAACTGTAGTTATATAATCATCCCATTAGACGAGTTCTTTGGGATAATTATTATATCATCTCTTATGTAAAACCTGTCAGAATTTCTGTCCATGTCCTGGACACCCTGAAATAATAAATGAAAAGGAATTTGCAGATTTAATATTTTGAAATACACTTTTTTCTTTTACCAAATAACCGGCACAATTCTGTTTTTGTTTGAATATGTCCTCCATTGGCAGCATAGAAAAAGTGAGCTTTGTTTGTTTAAATATGCCCCCATTGTCCCAATTATCAACTCTACCCAATTCATTGAGCCTTTTGGTATTCTTGACATCAATGCTATCAAGTTAAATGGTTTATATTGAGGTTACGTTAGACATAAGTTTTTTTTTAATAAAAGATGGTAAATGATTGATTAATTCACAAAAGTTTCAAGTTGAGTATGACCAGGGCTTTAATTGAGCTTCATTGACCACTAGGAAAAGCTAGTAAGTGGTAACAAATCGGGGTGGTAAACTGGCAAATAAATCCCTATGTGCCGAAATACCAATCCTTGACAAGGACAAGAGACAATTGAAAATAATGACATACCTCAAGAAGGTTCAACAAGACATCTCTTCTGAACACATAAATACCCATTGAAGCAATGTAGGGCTTCTTCACCGCTTCTTCCCTTGAAAGACCCAAAACACTAGTATCGCCCCCCTTTGGAACAGAAGCGAAGTATACAAGATATTACAAAATGATTAAAACAGAAAAATTGCCGACTGTTTAATTTTATATGAAACCACAGTCTGAATTTTGGTATTGTAGTACAATATATATGTATTAAGAGTTTCAGACTTATTTTTGAGCTGGAGATATTGATCTATGGTTTACAACTAAGAATATTCTGTTAACAAAATTTGGCATTGACAACTACTTGTAAGGATAGCTTTCTCTACAGCCACTCCTACACACTACAATCCTTTTGTAAACACTGCCACAGAGTAGCTACTAACAGCTATTTATAACTTGTATCAAAATGTGTTAATGATAACAACATTGGTTTGTAAGTTTGATCATACCTGGACAAAGTCCATGTAGTCCATCCGATAGATAAAGACGATCTCCAGATACCCCATATATCCACATATTCAGCCATTCACTCTCTATGTTAGTGGAAGAAGGAGACGTGAGGAGTGCATATGATGGTTGACTTGTACAAGGAGAAAAGGCGATAGATACGAGTTCAATTTCTGAAGGGCTGTGGTACGGGTTTATTGAAGCAGCATAGATGGGACATGGAATCATCTCTTTTGTGATGCCTACATAGATGAGTAAAAAGCACATTTTATAGTCTTCTTATTTGTACATGAGGGTTCAAATGCATCATGGTTTTGTGCTCCAATTATGCTCCACATCCTTATCTCTGTTTTTCAAAGTCCGAACAGTCAATCCGCATCGCTCAATATGATCTTCATAATAAAATATGCTTGGATACCAAACTATATATTTTTTGGAATTTTTTATTATTTTTTTAGATAGGTACAATATCACTTTTTTTTATGGTCCAGAATCTCCTGAAAACAGTGATTTTGTACCTATCTAAAAAAATAATAAAAAAATTCTAAAAAAAATATAACATTTGGTCTCCAAGCATATTTTATTATGAAAATCATGTTGAGAGGTTCGGATCGACTATTCGGACTTTGAATACGGAGATAAAAATGTGGAGCATAATTGGAGCACAAATCTATGGTGCATTTGAACCCTCCTCTTTGTACATATCTTAAAAATTAAACTTGAAACACAAAGTCCTAGAAATTAGGAATAAATTTACTTAGTGAAAGATTCCAAGGAGCGGCACTTGATCAGCTTCCTTGCTCTCTTTGCACCAATTTTGATTTCTTCCTCGCTATTTGAACCGGACACTGCCATACGATCCTGCAACTCAACACCGTCTTTGTTATCTCCACCCCGCATCTTTTTTGTCCATCTTCTCTTTTACATCCATCATCAACATTCTTGCACACAATCTGCAGTTAAACCTGAGATTAAATTAAGTAAACAGTGACCAATTTGCACTTTAGAATGAAAAATTATGGCTTTATATATACTTTTATAACAGGTGCATAAATTTTGATTTCAGAAAACGATTTACAAAAAGATCTATCTCTTCACACTAGGTAAAAAAAAACAAGAACCAACGAAGTAGTTTACAAAGAGTATTCATCCTTACAAGAGTAAGTATATGATGCCATTTGGTGAAGAATCTATTTTTGCACCCCCTTTTCTCTTTCATAATTATAAAAGAAAAATACAGCAATGAGCCACACAATTCTGCTAAGTTAAATGGTTCTATAAATGTGCAATTTTTGACGAAACTCATTGTATTGTTGCAAAGTTCCCTTATAGGTTTAAAGTTTAAACAATAGCATCTTGTTATTTTGAAAACAGGAAATAATAAAAAACTAGTTACTGATACTTTGTTGTTTTCCCTGAAGAAAAGTGAACAATTTTTTGTTCGAGCAGGTTCTGATAGTTAGCTTTTATATTCTACCTTTTTATTCATTCAATCTGACTTCAATCGGTGCTGCAAAAATGCTACAATGGCACCAAGTATTACTTCAAACTGTTATTTCTATTTCATCACTTGTCCCCTACTCTCCTTCAACAATCGTACAGATTAAACTTGGAATATGGAATTGTAATATCAGAAAATAGAACAAAATCATGTTCATCAGGTATGAAAGAAATTTATAGTTTTGAAATAGAACATGATGAAAAATCAGTTACGACTCACAGACCTCCCAAACAGATAACTAAACACGTTATATAGAACAATAGGCAATATGCAAAGACATCTAGTTTTGATTTATACAGAGCCAAAAATCACAAAAACAGAGTACATGTACATTCAAGAACTGTGAAATACAGGGACTGCCAGGATCTGACAAGTCCTGACGTATCTAGTCGGCAGTGAGATACTCAAATTACGTATAAAACATTAGAACGGAAAAAAAAAAACCATATTGAATCCCTTAAATAAACAGGGTCTGTGTCAGTCCAATAAAAACCAGTCTAGACTTTTTGAGTACAAAATTAGACCAGCACAAATCCCGGCCCGAGCATAACAAAAAAACCTTGCACAAAATTAGGCAGAGAATTTGACTCCTTCGTCATCCGCTGAACTGCCCTTGAATATTACTGCTTTGCCCTTCTGCTCAAGCAACTTAAGTGCACGAATTAATACACCTCTATCAATTCCCGCAAGTTCTGAAAATGTTTAAAATAAAATAAAATTAAGTAATTTATTTAACCCAGGAATTACATTTTGGATAGCTAACATAACAGTTCTATCTCCTATGCGGGGATAAGCATCCATTTCTTTTCTTATAGACATTTCAACCAAGATGAAGCGTAAATCCAATAATTACCCTAAATTGAGTCATAAGACCTAATCTAAGCACAATTCAAATAAATACATGCCAATATTAGGGTTTACCAGTTCCACGGGTTTCAAATCCCGAGCGAATGTCTTCAACAGTCATGACACCATCTTCAAGCCCATTATCTCTAACCTAATTGAAAGCATACAGAATTTATTCGGTAAACAAAATTAATGCTAATGAATTGGACAAATTTCGTTGGAGATCACATAACTTCGCCTTTTATAACAAGTTGTTTGGTCCCATTTAGGTCTTCATCTAAATAAAACTAATAGTGCAAGAACATTGACACCTGTACTGATACATTCTTTTCTGATGTGGACAACTTTTTTCTCGACATGGCCATACTTTTGCTGATGTGGACGTAATTTCTGCTTGTGTGGACAGTGATGTCACCGTTGGTTCTTGGATGGATAGCTGACGGAATGAATTGATTGGAACAATATCGAAGCTCCAAGGTTTGGGAGTGATAAGTTAAAAGTTCAGGGACCAATTTGTAATTAGGGATGTAAATACGTGACGTGCCATGCTGTACCGTGCTGTGGCCAAATTAGGATGGACGGTCATAGCATGGAATGGTCACAACACGTTAGACATTTGGTCACGTTTAAATATTTTTTTTGTGATTTAAGTTAGTTTATTCAAAATTCACCATTAGATCAAGATCTAACGGTCCTGATCACACGTGACTCGCATAACCACGTGCCGTGCTATGACCATACCCGTTCGTGTGTTGTGCCGTGTCGTGCCAATATTCTGAAGGATGGTCACATCACGCAAATGGTTCACGTGCCGTGACAGGTCCGGTCACGGCTTGACTTTTTTACATCCCTAGATGTAATTAAGCCAATTACAAACCAATTCAGTTTCCACTTAGTCCCTAATTCATTGGAAACACCCAAAAATCCATAAATCAAAGCAAGACCAAAAAAAAATTCACTAGAACAAAGCCAGTACCGGTATCTACAGGCCATGTGCACCAGTACCTCCTGATACAAGCTTCTTTGATGGATAATAAATCAGAATTAAACTAAAAAAATAGTATAATACGTACAAATCTGAGAATATAATCAGCCCAATCTTGAATTCTCAACCAAAGAATTAGGCATTTCTTATGGCCTTTGTCCATCCACTCCGCACGCCCTGTAAGCAATATATGAATTGACATCAGTAATATGCTAAAATCTTTTATAAATTTTCTAAAATTGAGAGAAAACATTTATGTAGGAAGTTCTAACCATCATTAACCAAAGCAGAAAGAAAAACCACCTTAGCTTCATGAGACAGAGATCCTACAAATCAAACCAATAAATTTCAAAATTTTAACATGTTGCAAATGCACAAATTAGGTACAGGTACATAGTATAATTAGGTATAGATCCCAAATTTGAAATATTTAAAAACCCAAGAAAAACTGACATACAGATTCTGGTAAAATAGTAATACTATACTGGTACAAAATTTGACTGCCTGGTCTTTACTATTGACCCTTGTTTAAACAAGTATTGAACAGAATACATACTTTCAATGGCAGGATTGGAAAATAGAGAGAAATCTTCTTCTAGAGAGATTACGAAAATCTTTTGATTTTTACAGAAATCGAGGATCAAATCCTTCCAGAGCTGCACTTGCTTTTCACGTGTTTCTTTTACAGGCTGCAGACTGAAAACAAAAAAGGCTTTTCAATTATTCCTTTAAAGGATTGACCAACGCTACTAAAAAATGTAAACAGCACTAAAATACCCCTTTAAATTGAACAATCAGAAATAGATAAGGATAATAATTTGATTACGTGAAATAGGGTGGATAGTTGAAGAATGGGGGCAGCTTGAATTCACCCAATTTCTGCATTTGCAAGAACTATTATACCCTGTAAAATAAAAAAATGTTCTCCATCAAGCTCAGTCTAATTAGAAACGACCACCTTTGAACTAAATAACTCTTCGTTTCAGGGGCAGATGCAGGATTTCTGTCAGGGGGAGGGAGGTTCAAATGGCTTATCGGGTTCAAAGTTCAAACCCATTGGCTAATCGGGTACTAGATAAGCTTAAAACGATTATATACTAAGCTTAAAACGAGCATGCCAGCAAAGAAATTAAATGAAGTTGTACCATGTGGCTAACATCACCCATTAAATTATTATCCTAAAATCAATTTATTTTGATATAGTCTATAGCAGTAGTTCGAACATCTCTGTACTAATTCGACTAGGTCTCAATTGCATACCATTGTACCAATTTAACTAGGTCTCAATTGAAGAGAGTGACTCACTGGCTCACTGGCTCACTCCCTGGGGCGTCGACCAGAGGACTTGAGCGCTGAGACCAGGGGCGGATGAGAGCACAGCGAGAGTCAGAAAGAGACGAGGGCTGATTCGCTGTCGCTGGGTCCTTTCTTTTGTTTATGTAGAGACAAGGTTAGAACGATTAAGGAAGAAGAAGATAAGAAGGGTAATTACTCGCCAAATCCGAACTTTTATTCACTTTAAATCACGTCGATTGAACTCCTGGCCTTCTCTTCCGGTCACCTCGATTGAATTGGTTCTGATCGGGAAAGGGAAGGAGAAAATAAGAAGTGAACATAATATCCGAAAGGGGAAGTAATTGGTTTAATAACTGGGCCTAAATTTAAAAGGACCAGGATATTGACACTTCTATGTTGAAATTCCAAATTCAATCTTACATTTTTTTCTTCTTTTTGTAATTAAGGTTGGGGGTGGACTTGTGATTTTTGAGGTGCAAAGAACTCAGAAGCCAGGAAGGAGGAGAAACGTAGGCAAGAAATTGAGGTAATTATTTTAAATCTGTTTGACAGCTGAAATTATGCTATATATGCTAAGAGAGAAACAAAAGGTATCAGGAAAGAACCATAAGGAGAACAGAAGAGCGGAGTGACGGACTGACCTGATGGAGGCGGAGTGGCGGATTAGGTGGCGGAGGCGCAAAAAAGAGAAAAAGGGCAAGTGAAAGAGAGAAACAGCGGCGAGAGAGAGAGAAAGATCAACGGTAATAAAACCCTAGCCCAATTGAGTAACTTTTTGCGTAAGCTTAGAGTTAATAGAGTTTCTAATCTGACCTGCTAAATCAATTTCAGAAATACAGATAGATTTCTTATTTAGTAATTTTGTTCAATAATTTTTTGTTAAAAATCATTTATAAACTCTAATGTGGCAAAACGATTGGCCTGTATTCGCCAAAATTAGTTTAATTTATTGCTGATGTGGCTTATCAATTTTAATTTACTGATGATGTGGCTTATTAGAAACTCTAAAATTAGTTTCAGAAATGTGAACATTTAGAAACTCCAGAGTCTATAATTTCTTAAAAGCAGTTAACAGTTATTTAGAAATTCTAAGAGTTTCAAAAATATAGATGCTCTTGGTCCAAACTCAAGCCTGACCTGGTCAGTCCCTAGGCCCGGTATTATGTGACCTGTTATAGTGTTGGACCGAGCGAATAAAGTTTCGAATCGGACAGTTATAGGGATGGCAATGGGCCGAGCCCACAGGTATTTTGCTAAGCCCATGCCTGGCCTGCCTGTTAAAAACTGACGGCCCACCTGCCTGGCCCAATCTGATGGGCTTAAAAATCTATGCCCGGCCCGCCCATGGGCCTTTCCCCCAAGCCCATGCCTGCATGTCCTTGCCCATGGGCCTGCCTGGCCTGCCCATACCCGTTGGCCCATCCATATTCAACCACATCAAATAGACCGTACAAGACAACAAAACAATTCATAATATGATTTTTCTAATGGAAGAAAAAATAATTCATAGTTTAACAACAAACAACAATGTGATTTTGCTACTAGAGCACAAAATTATTCATAGTTTAATAGCAAATAAAGGTTGTTGTTCTGCTTGTTCTTTTTAACATAAAGGCCCATGGGCTGCCTGTGGGTTTCGGCATAAGAACAGGCCTGGCCCGGCCCGTCTCTAGGCCCACCCTTGTCTGGCCCATCACAGTGTCAGGTCAACCTGGTAAAGAGCGGGCCGGGCGGGCTGCCTAGCCAATTGAGCTTTTTTGCCATCCCTAGACAGTTATGGACAAGCCGCTGCCATCTCTAATTATGAGAGAGAAGGCTATAAAACAAGAGGCAAGAAAAATGGAGGCTCTCTCTAGAGAGAGACACTATTTTAGATTAAACTAATAACTATTGGGTATCATGTAAATCTGGTGTGCTTCTTTTTAATATAAATTCATGTACTTCCAATGCTTTATCCATTTTAAGATAAGAGTATAATTGTTTTCTAAAAAATATTTACAAACAGACTCATTTGATAAAATATTGGAAGACATTAAAGAAGCAAATTAAAAATGGGCTCTCTGAATTGACATTAAAAGCATATTAATTAATGATTAGATAACAAAAGTAAAGATATAAAAATATTTAAGATAATATCATGATTCAATATATAAGGGCACATTCTCATTGCATTTACCCTCGTGTAGACAATCTTTTTAGAGTATGTATGGATGTGTCAAGAACAGAAGCTATTTTAGAATAGAGACTATTTGAAATAACAATGTGCATTGAAACAACATTTTTTTTATTTGAAATAGCTAGAATAAGCTGATATTCTTTATTTCTTGTAAATGTTGGAATAACTATTATTCGGAAATGTGAAAAGAGAGAGAAAAATGTTTCTTTTTCGGATTTCCGCCAACACAGTCCTGAAATGACAAAATTGACACCACTTATGTTGTCTCCACGTTGTGACAATTCGTTTGAGACCCCACTTGCATATATTTCTTCTTAATTAGCACCTTGTTAACACTATTTTTTATCGGTTACAGTTATTTACTATTTCAAATATAAAATCCAAACAAAATTTTTACTAATCCGAATAGCACTATTTTCACACTAATATGAAAATCACTATTTTTTCTTTATTTTTATTTACTATTCTCAAATTTCGCTATTCTAGCTCCCATCCAAACGTACCCTTATTAGTTGTGGCAAATAACAACACAACCTACATTTTGAGAGAAAAAACTGAAAATTGGTGAGCTGCTAACTGTCCCAGTTTTAGTTTGTGCGGATCTTGATAAAAATCAATGGCTCTGATTACATTCTTGCCACAAACTCGGTCCGGCCATAATTATTCTCCAACTTTAGAAGGATAAATATTCTTTGTCTGTGAAGACCCAATATATATAATTTATAAAGTTGAGCTTGCATGCAAATGAAATTATCTTCTTGATTTGAATGCAAGGTACGCACACCGTGTTTGTATCAATGGGTTGCAACATTATAATGTCTAGGTTGTTTTTGTATTTCGCTTTTATTACATATAAAGAAGAATTTTAAGGTAAATTTTGGGAGTCCATTTTAAATTAATTTTTCAGTTTCCTCCACTATGTTATCAAATAAGCCTCTTTGTAAATAACTTTTTTTTTAAAGCAATCTCTTACCTTAAGATATATCAAGTGCTGGAAGCTCAAATTTATATTGAAAATATGCTCATCAAATTAGCATGATACCCTATGGTTGTTAGTTAATCACCAAAAATGCACCTCTAGAAACAGTTTAGCTAGTTGACTCATAATTGCTTTGCTAGAAAAAAAATGTATACTCACCGAAGAATACAAATTATTTTGACGAGGACTAATAGCTAGCAAAATCCATTGATAAATAATAAATTAACATGATGGTTCAGTCCGACCCGGGAATTCATATCACCTAAGATACCGCATCGCTTGAGTTTGAATCCAATTGTTCGTTATATGTTGACACAAATCATAAAGGGACTTCTTGCTTTATAAGTTTGAGCTGGACTGGGCTGAATTCTAATCGAATAGTTCGGATTTAAACTCAAACAGTGAGGTAATGCAGAGGATCCGGACTCTGGAAAGAGGGAGTTTGTTTTTAATTTGGTCGGGGGATTTTATCCATTTTGTAAAAAAAGTTACATATGAAGAAAATCAAATCAACAAACAAAAAAATGGCAAATGAAAAGAACAGGGACAACACATAGGTATCAGCAATGTGTACCCATCCATTTTAATTAGGTGTAGGCGTGTAGCCGCGAGGTCAATTTGGGTCCGATGCCCATCAGACTAAAAGTGAGTTCGATGGGTTCGATGACCGTTCGATCTGCTTTAAGATTCGCACCCGCAACTTTTGTGTCTACTTTGTGTGCACGAATCTTAAAGCAGATCGGACAGTCATCGAACCCATCGAATCCAAATTTGCGATGGGCATCGGACCCAAGCTGCTCTCGTGTAGCCGCATGTACATGTACCCTCGTATTACACGGGCAAATGTTAAATTCCCCAGTTGCCCATAAATAAGAATCTACTGATACTGTCATACACCATGTCAATGATAACAACAATCATCCAAATTGAGCTAAACATATGCACGGAGCCACCCTCTCAGGAAAAGGAACAAAATTAAAGCACCACCGTGGAAATAGCTCCCTAAAAAGGCAAATTTTAGTTACACTCATTCCTAAGTGCAAACTACAAACCTAGCTCTACCAAACCCCGTGTCTCTATTTCTAGCAAACTTCTACTGTATAAATCCAAGACCTCACATACTAGTTAAGCTACCCATCCAAACCCTCAAAAATCACAGGATATGAATTCCGCAATCAATTCCAAGATTACATTTTATCTCCTTGCTCTCTTATTACTCCTCACAAATGTTTCTAGCATGAACATAATCGACCGATGCTGGCGCCGTCATCCGAACTGGGCAGCCAACAGGCAACGGCTGGCAGTTTGCTCAGTTGGCTTTGCTGGAAAAATGAGAGGCAACCGAGGCGTTGATGTCAGATTCTACTCGGTAACGGATTCACGTGATGACCCGATACGCCCGTGGCCTGGCACGCTCAGGTATGGTGCCACACTGCTTCGTGGAAAGGTTTGGATAACTTTTCGAAAGGATATGGTGATCATGCTCAAAAGACCGCTTTATGTCAAGAGTTTTACTACAATTGATGGTCGTGGTGCAAATGTGCAAATTGCTTATGGCTCTGGTATTGTGCTTCAAGGGGTATGTTCTTTGCATTTTTAGTGTGTTTTATACATATTACATAGATATGTTTCCTGGTGTATATACAAAATTTTTAGCATATCAATTGCAACAATTAAGACTATTTCCGAAACACAAAATTTCAGGAAGACTTACAGAAGTAATTGATACTAAAAAGAATCAGAACAGTATAAATATCAACCCCTTGATTATTTCCACACATGCATCTTTTGATTTGATAAAACTAAATATTTCATTTATTTAATTAAGGTAAGCAATGTAATCATCCATGGTCTCCAAATTCACAACTGCCGAGCCCAGCCAGATGGCCCGGTAGTGACCCCAGGCGGCAGGGTAGAGCAAATTGGGGGTGCAGACGGAGATGCGATTCGGCTTGTGAGTGCATCCAAGGTGTGGATTGACCACAACACACTCTACAACAGCAAGGATGGCCTCCTAGATGTGACACGTGGCTCAACTGCAATAACCATTTCTAACAACTGGTTCCGAGACCATGACAAGGTAATGTTGCTCGGGCATGATGACGGCTACGTACGGGACAGAAAAATGCGGGTCACACTCGCATTCAACCGGTTTGGGCCTAACTGCAAGCAAAGGATGCCAAGGTGACGTTCTTTTTTGTATCAAAATTTGAGTATTAAACATGGTAATGCAAATATAATTTAAATGATGATGTTTGTGGTACTTATGGTTTTTTAAATCTTATGCAGGATAAGGCATGGATATGCTCATATTGTAAACAATTTCTATGATGGATGGATAGATTATGCCATTGGTGGAAGCATGGGTCCCAGTGTCAAAAGCCAATCCAATCTATTTGTTGCTTCAGGTTCCACCAATAAAAAGGTTCAAAATATAAATTTATTAATTTGGGTCACAACAATTAGTCTCCTTTTTATGTCGATATCATCAACTTTTAATTAGCAGAGGGTTTAACACTGGTGATTTAATCAGGTAACATCACGAATTGCCAGTGTCGGCAATTCATGGAATTGGCGGTCGGTCGGCGATGCGTTCATAAATGGTGCCAGTTTCAAGCAATCAGGAAGATGGATCCGGCCTCGTTACAGCAGAGAGCAGAGCTTCAGAGCAGAAAGCGTCACTAGAGTCAGAGCTTTAACAAGGAATGCAGGTGCAGTTCTCTGCTCTGCTAAAAGCAGATGCTAATGTGTCAATAAGGGCAGGATGATCCTGTATAGTTTTGTGTATTTTTCATGTTTAGTTTATGGACACTGGATTTTTTAGATAAAATTTGTTAAGTCTTGAACATTTTTTTCTCGGTTTAATAAAATTTAGTAGGCATTTTTCCTGCTACTTCAAAAAAAAAAATATTGTTACGAGTAGAATTAAATGGTGTTTTGGAATTCACATCCCCTCAGGTTACCGGACTGAGTACAATTGAATCGGACGGCTCAAAATTATTCTTTTTAACTTGGTACGAATCTCAAAACACAAATAATAATGCCCCTGCACCATCCTGAGCAAGAACTGGCTGAGAGTAAATCTAGACCGTCTGTTTCAATTGTGTTGAGTCAGGTACCTGGGAGGATACGGATCCGGTGTTTTGTGGATTGCTAAAGGCCGATACAAGTTTCAGACCTTAAAAAAGTATAAATAAGAAAGTATTTTTAATTCATAAATAGTGAACACAAATGAAGCATAAACGATCATCCAATAAAGAAAAGAAAATGGACATATGGGCAAATATTTGTTCATAAAAGAGAGAGAAAACAACGTTAAGTAGGTGTGGGTTTTTTTTTTTGGCAAACAAGTATATTTAATTGAAGCATTTTGTTTCTAAAAATATAACGCTTGCTGCTTATGTTCACATTCAAGAATCAACATTCGATTTAGTTGAAAAAAACACTTTTTTTAGAAAGTTGCATATTCGTTGTAAATATATTTTTATTAATTGAATTATTAGTAGACATTAAAGCTACTAATTTTCAAAAAAAAGTTACATATTCAAAATTCAAATAAATTTTTATTTTTTGGATATTTGAAGTTAAGAAACTTGCTTCTCATTTTTTATCTTAAAAAATAATTTTATGTGCCATGCACATATCTCTATCTCAGAGTCGGTCCAACGTTCCTAACAAAACTAATATCATGGTATGCAAAATCGACCGAGTCAAAACCGGAATCGGACGATCCCGAACCGATTTTCGATCGAGTTATGTGGCAGCTGATTTTCCAGCGAAAAACTGGATTGAACAGTGTTGAATCGGCCGAATCAAGCAAGTCTTCGTCGATTTGAGACAAATTGTGTTCTTTTTTGTGTAAATTTGGGTGTATCCATCATCTATTTGGCAAGAAAGGAAAAGGGTAGTCGATTTAGGAAGAAAAGGATCGAACTAATCTGTGTATTAATCCATTGTATATAGACCATAGAAAAAACATTTGGTCCATGCATTGTGTATGGAAATAGAAATAGATGCATTTCCGACTTTCTGTCCAATTTTCATTCGCTGCCTTTTTTTCAAAAATTATTTTCCTCTTCCATTAAATTTTTTTTATGATTTGTTTTTCTTAATTTGTTTTTTTCTTCTTTTTTTAGGAATCAATAGTGAAACTTGGAAATAATTTTTATTTTCTAGCATTTTCATTTTTACCAAATTAATGTTTTGCCAATTTTTTCCTATTATTTCAGTATAAAATAAGCTTATGAAAAAAAAAATCCGAGTTTCTGATTCGATTTGGTTTTTTCAAACCGATTCACCCGATTCTGATTCCACGATCAAGTGACCAATTCCGATTTTGCGAACATGAGTAATACCTTCACATTCATACTTACACAATAAAAGGCAGTTAATATGATCTAACCGATATCCTAATATATCCTGTGGATACAGATACAAATATGATTTTAAATTTTAATTATCTGTATTCAAATAGTAAATATATATCATGTCATATAATATAATGAGATAGGCTATCAAGCTTTGGGAAGTAAAGAGAGTGTTTTACTTCCCGCTCATATTTTTATTTTCAAAGTTCAAATAGTCGATCTGAACTTCTCAACATGATTTTCATATTGATATGTGCTTGGAGACTAAATTTTACATTTTTTTTGAATTTTTTACTATTTTTTTAGAATTTCTGAAAATCACAACTTTTATTAAATAAAAAATTCACAAAAACACTGATTTTCAGAAATTTTAAAAAAATAGTAAAAAATTTTCAAAAAATGTAAAATTTTGTCTCTAAGCACATATCAATATAAAGATCATGTTGAGAAATTCGGATCAAGTATTTGAACTTTAAAAATGGAGATATGAGCAGGAAGTAAAATACCATATTTACTTCCCAAAGCATCGTGGCATCACTCATAATATATATATTATGAAAACAATTATGTTATTCTGTTAAAAAAAAAAAAAAAAAAAAAAAAAAAAAAAAATTTGCTGCTGGACCCTAAAACGTCCCAGACGTTTGTTAAAACGTTCCAGACGTTTTCAAAATTGAAACTCGATTTTCCAATTCCTGCGAGTTTAGTTAAATCGTTACCAACGATTATAAAACGTTCCCAACGTTTTAAAACGTTTCAAAACGATTGGCTCTGTAAAAATTTGATCCAAAAACATGATTTCTAAATCTTCGAACTTAATTAAAACGTTACAACGGTTTCGAAAACGTCCAAAACGTTTTATGGTATTTTATGCACGATCAGGGTCTATTTTGCAAAATTCTCTCTCTCTCCCTTCATTTCTCCCTGTGTGGTCCGATCCCCTTGTGCTTGTGCGTGTGTGTGTCCGCCAAAACAAAGAGAAAGGAGAGGGATCTCCCTTCTCCTTCCAAAAATCCATCAAGAGCTTTGAGAAATTGAAGAAAGAAGTGGAAAATCTTGATTATCTCTCTCTCTAGTGCTCCATTGGTATTTCCCTTGCCCTCCTCTCTTCTCAAAATTCGAATTTTTCTCCATTGTTAGGGTTTTGTTCTAAATCCAAAATTTGTGTATAAATTGTGAGTAATCCCTCCCCATTAAACTTCTATGTTCCTCATTTGGCAATTTATTTCCCAATTTGTGCTAAATTTTGATTTTCTATCTAGGGTTTGGTTCAAACCCGAAAATTGAGAAGAATTGTGATAAATCTAGTTTAATCCAACCAATAGAGGTGTTAATTGGTGTAGGCTCGGTTGAGCAAGATTTTGCGGGACCTTTCGAGACGTCCGAACCATAAGTGCGAGATACGCTCTTCGTAATCAGGTGCGGGGTTCTTGGACTTGTTTGATGTTTCATTTTCAGAAATTAAATTGTTTCCGATTGTCATGTTGAATGCTTGATTGTTGCATGTTTGTAATTGTGTGAATTGTTTGCATAAACCAATATGGTTAAAACCGAATTGTGAGTTGGTTGATGGAATTCATGTGAAATGTTT
The DNA here is from genome assembly GCA_011114355.1 of Carex littledalei. Classification (NCBI taxonomy): domain Eukaryota; kingdom Viridiplantae; phylum Streptophyta; class Magnoliopsida; order Poales; family Cyperaceae; genus Carex; species Carex littledalei. Next base: position 13,001,922 of record CM022082.1, read on the forward strand.
GATGGTTGCATAATTGTAATTGTGTGAATTGTTTGCATAAACCAATATGGTTAAAACCGAATTGTGAGTTGGTTGATGGAATTCATGTGAAATGTTTGATTGTTACATAATTAGAATTGTGTGAATCATGTGCATAAACCAATCTGGTTAAAACTGAATTGTGGTAAAAAGGTAGATTTACATATTCGTATGGTTGTCGATTGATGTGTTCTTTTATTGTTCGATATGTGAAATGAATTTGCCAGGCTGACCCATAGAGGTAGCTGGATAAGGTGATTGTTTATGAATTTGCCAGGCTGACCCATAGAGGTAGCTGGATAAGGTGACGGTGACCTATCCGTTGACCTGTTTCTGAATTTGCCAGGCTGACCCATAGAGGTAGCTGGATAAGGTGATTGTTTATGAATTTGCCAGGCTGACCCATAGAGGTAGCTGGATAAGGTGACGGTGACCTATCCGTTGACCTGTTTCTGAATTTGCCAGGCTGACCCAGAGAGGTAGCTGGATAAGGTGACGGTGACCTATCCGTTGACCTGTTTATGAATTTGCCAGGCTGACCCATAGAGGTAGCTGGATAAGGTGACGGTGACCTATCCGTTGACCTGTTTCTGAATTTGCCATGCTGACCCGTCGTGGTAGCTTGGATAAGGTGACGGTGACCTATCCGTTGACCTGTTTATGAATTGTTGCAAGGCTTTGAGCTGATTTTGATCCTATGTCAAGGTTGAGCCGTATGGCTGACCTTGATTCCGTGTGAATGCATTTGTAAAGTTGAGCTGCATAGCTGACTTAGAACCAGACTGTAGTAAATGGTTAAGCCAAAGCACTGCAGATGGGTGTCAGATAAAGGGGCCAGCTCGGTGGAACATCTGTAGGTGTCAGTAACCCTACAGATGAGGGTTTGATAAAGGGTCCAGCTCGAGAGAACATCTGTAGGTGCTACCAGACATAGTAAAATGAGTTAAGCCAAATATGTGTTTGTTTGAACTTCTTATTGGAAATTCCGTAAGTTGTGTTTCACTTGATTATTGTTGTCGAGCATACGCATTCATTTATATACTGATATAGAACTGTTAATGTGATGTTGTACGAATTTCATTTTTGGATATGGATTCTGATTGCAAGTCCAATAACCTGATTGTGGCAAATTCGCACTGAGAAGTTATTCTCACCCCCATCCTTTGGGTTCTTTTTACAGGTTACGGTACGACTGATTCTGGAGAGGCACACGAGTAGTAGGCCTTTGGTATATGTCACCATATTACCTTAGTAGTTGTTTTTGGTATTTGACTAGAGATGTAGATCTATTTTTGTTGTATAGTTCTCTGAGTCATAACCTATGGTTAGTATCCGTATGAGATACGTTTTGTATATGCTACTTTTACCAGATGTTGGGTACTTGGACTGTTATATATAAACCTGTTTTATCTCTTTTATTGTGCTATGATGAGTTATATCGTAATTGCCTTGTAAGCATACATGGAGTTGTATGCTTACGGCGGGGCTCTGTCACTACTCATGGCTGCGGGGTGTGACAGTTCCCTTTGGTGGTATCAGAGCATAGGTTTAAGCCCTAACCAGACTGATAGGATACGCGAGTGGGGTACGTTATAATTGGACAATCAAGATTAACGACTTGTCTAGTATAGTAATAAGTAAATACAAACTTAATGAAATTCTTCTTCTTATTTAGAATTATGGAAAGACGTCGAGGTAGGGGACGACCCCGAACGAGAGATCTTGATAACATTCAGGATCCAATTATCGAACCAGCCGCTCGTGGAGTCGAGACTGGACCTGCGGGGCCTAATGTTCAGGGAGCTGATCTTGGACCTAGAGGTGTGCAGGACCGGGATCGCGATTTAGATGAGAGGTTGATTGCGGCTTACGAGAGAGGTCGCCAGGCAGAGAGGCGTGATGCGGTACCTGAGGTTCACAGAGGTGCTCCTGAGGAGTTCAGGAGGTTGTACGACTCTTTCATGCGTCTTAATCCACCTCATTTTGATGGCACCAGTGGGTATGCCGTAGCAGAAGAATGGCTCGCTAATGTTAATACAAAGTTGATTTTATGTCGAGCACCTGAGGAAGATAGGGTGGAGCTGGTAGAGCAGCAGTTAGAGAGTGAAGCAAGATTCTGGTGGGATGGAGCCCGACGTAGTTATGTCGGGGAGGAGGTAAAGATTCCGTGGGAATGGTTTGAGCAACAGTTCACTCGACGATTTCTAAGTAACTTACAGCGAGAGGCGTTGAGGAGGAAATTTCTAGACCTAAAGCAGAATGGGCGACCAGTGGCAGAGTACAACAATGACTTCCTCGGCTTGTCAAGGTATGCAGCAGATGTGCGGAATGATGCGGAGAGGTACCGTAGGCAGTACCTGGATGGGTTGGATGGAGGTATATCGATGATTGTAGATACCCCAGTAGTTACTGAGCTTCAGGCGGTGATGGATCATGCAGAGCAGGTAGAGATGCATAATAAGAGGAGGAAAATACAGATGACAGAAAGAAATATCAAGCAGAGAGAGGATCAGAACAGGCAGAGGGTGAGGTCAGGGGGAGGCCCGTCGACTGCTAGACCCCCTCCCAGACAGATAGCAACACCTGGATTTAGGCCGGGTTTTGCTCCAATGTGGTGCCGTTCATGCAACCAGGCACATTCGGAACAAGATTGCAGACGTCTCAACAGCGCATGCTTTACATGTGGCAGCCGAGATCATTGGGCGAGAGAGTGCCCGAACGCTGCATGGGGATTTCAGAGGGACAGTGGTGCTGGAGGACCCGTAGGACCTGGGAAGGGTGGACCACCATCCCGTGGTCGAGGTGTTCCTCAGTTCAGCGGAGGCAGGACTGGAGGACGAGTGTCTGCACATGCGCTTGGGGTGTCGGAGGTTGCACATGACGCGACAGAGACTCTAGGTGAGGGTGATGACATGGTACCTCCTGATTCTCAGGCCGATGTGATGACAGGTATACTTTCTATCTCGGATCATAGTGCTTATTGTTTGATAGATACCGGGTGTAGCCATTCTATCGTATCGAAGACATTGGTAGAGAAATGTCATTGGCCAACTGAGACTGGTAACCAAGTCCTTAGTGTTCAAACCCCTTTCGGTTCTACTGACCGAGCAATCACGATATGCCGAAACCGACGAGTCAGAGTTGATGGAAGGGATCTCGAGATAGACATGTTAGTTATGGACATTACCGGATATGATGTTCTATTAGGAATGGATTGGTTAACACGGCATGCAGCGACAATCGATTGCCCGCATCACATGATTCATTTTGCATCTTCAAGAGGTATGTCATGCATGCTCAGATGTAGAAAGATTGGAGATTTAATGCCTTGTATTTCAGCTGTGGAAGTTAGGCATTTGATTGATTCCGGGTGCAGCACGTATCTGGCGGCGATAGTTTACACTACTACGGAAGTTCCCGAGATTTATACTATCCCGGTGGTTTCAGAATTCATGGATGTGTTCCCGGACGAAGTTGGACTACCACCCGAACGAGAAGTAGAATTTGGTATAGAATTGATACCAGGCACGACACCAATTTCTAAGACTCCATATCGTATGGCTCCTGCGGAGTTGAAAGAACTCAAGGAACAATTAGAAGAGATGTTAGAACACGGGTTCATTAGACCAAGCACATCTCCATGGGGTGCTCCTGTGTTGTTTGTGAAGAAGAAGGATGGGACTTTGCGGTTATGTATCGACTATCGCGAATTGAACAAGGTAACAGTCAAAAATAGATACCCGTTACCTCGCATTGATGATTTGTTTGACCAGTTGCAAGGATCTTCTATTTACTCCAAAATAGATTTGAGGACGGGGTACCATCAGCTAAGAATACGTCCGAGTGATGTAGACAAGACGGCCTTCCGTACACGCTACGGGCATTATGAGTACTTGGTCATGCCGTTTGGGCTAACGAATGCTCCGGCCGCCTTTATGGATCTTATGCACCGAGTGTTCCATGATCTATTGGACTCTACAGTGGTGGTTTTTATCGATGACATATTGGTGTATTCGCGATCACGAGAAGAACATGAGATACATTTACGAATAGTGCTGCAGAGATTACGAGAGCATCAATTGTTCGCGAAATTCTCCAAGTGTGAGTTTTGGCTTGATAAAGTGACATTTCTGGGTCACGTGATTTCAGGAGAAGGGTTGGCGGTGGACTTAGAAAAGATTCGGGCTGTGACCGAATGGAAGAGACCGGAGACAGTTACGGAGATTCGTAGTTTTCTGGGTTTAGCTGGGTATTACCGACGATTTGTACTCGGGTTCTCACAGTTGGCTAGTCCTCTCACGAAGTTGTTGCATAAGGGTGTGAAATTTGAGTGGGGCGCCGCTCAAGATCAGAGTTTCCAGGAACTGAAGAGTCGATTGGTATCTGCACCTGTACTTGCAATGCCAATTACTGACAAGGATTATACCGTCTATACCGATGCATCTCGATCGGGTTTAGGATGTGTATTGATGCAGGATGAGCACGTTATTGCATATGCATCTCGACAGTTACGGCCGCATGAACAGAATTATCCGACACATGATTTGGAGTTAGCAGCAGTGATTTTCGCATTGAAGATTTGGCGACACTATTTGTATGGAACCAGATGCCGTGTCTACACGGATCACCAAAGTTTAAAGTATATTTTTACTCAAAGAGAGTTGAATTTGAGACAGAGAAGATGGTTGGAATTGATGAAGGACTATGATCTGGACATTCAGTATCACGCAGGAAAGGCGAATGTGGTAGCAGATGCGCTAAGCAGGAAGAGTCAGATAAATCTGGCATCTATTATTACAAGTGAGACACATCTTCTCGAGGAAATGCGAAGGATGAGTCTACACGTGGGTGCATCCCGCGAGTTTGCGTTGTAAGCATACATGGAGTTGTATGCTTACGGCGGGGCTCTGTCACTACTCATGGCTGCGGGGTGTGACATATTCACTATTATAATTAGATAAATACTGTGAACTTTGATATTTTTAAATAATACTTATTTATTTTTCAATAAATAATAGTATTGAAAAACGGATATCCGATCCGTATTCGTTTAATATGCAATCTGTATCCATATTCATCTAATATCCGAACCGTTTTCGTATCCGAAAAATAAAAATAGATATGAATATAATTTTATCACTATCCGATCCGTATCCGATCCGTTTGCAACCCTAGCTGGAGGTAGTGGTTTGCTCCCGGGTACCTCGGGCAGAGCAGTGCAGAACCCGTCTCGGGCAGCGGGCAGGACGGGTACGGGTACAGCGGGTACCCGGGTACAACGGGCACGGGTAGGCGGGTTTTTTTTTTAAAAACTCCGCCCTGCCCGTCTCAAACCCGTGCCCGTCCCGGGTAGACGGGTACAACGGGCACGGGTAGACTTTTTTTTTTCTGTTTTCTGATTTGTTTCTTATTTTTTTTACGGTTTCTGTTTCTTATTTCTGGAGTCTGGATTCTGCCGAATTAAAAAAAAAAAAAAGCCTCTGCCGAATTTCAAAAGAAAAAAAACAATCTAAATCTAAATTCAAATATAAATTAATAGGTTAAATAAAATATAAATCAAAAATATCTTAAATCAATTAATTTAAAACAATAAACATTTTAAATTGATAATATATTTTGTAAACGTTCAATTTAAATTGATAATATAAATCTAAATCTAAATTAAATAAAAATTAAATATAAATAAAAATTCAAATCTAAATTTAGATGCAAATTAAATTAAATCTAAATTGAATATAAATCTAAATCTAAATTAAATTTAAATTGAATCCAAATCTAATTTAAATCTAAATTAAATTAAATAAAAGGAAAAAAAAACAAGGCATTTCAGCCTCTGCCGAATTTAAAAAAAAAAAAAAAAGCCTCTGCCGAATTTCAAAAGAAAAAAAAAATCTAAATCTAAATTAATAGGTTAAATAAAATATAAATCAAAAATATCTTAAATCAATTAATTTAAAACAATAAAACCTATTCAAAAAATTTCTTAAATCAATTACTTTAAAAATAAATATGAATTATTTTAAAACAATAGATTAAAAAATAAAAGTTACCCTCCTCCTTTATTCCGGGCTTGGGACCGGCTATGTAAAATAACATAGGCGGAGTTCTAACTTTTTTTTTTGTTAGTAATTCTTCTTTGAAATGAATAATTTAAGAACTAATTTAAACGTTTAGAAATTATAATTTAAAAAATAATCATAGAGATTAAAAGAGGTTAGAAATGTATACCGAGTACCGACACTACCTATCTAGTAGTTTGGATTCATATACCATTGTTCGCTCTCTTCCGCACCGTCTGAATCCGAATTAGCCACGGGCCGCTGCTCGGTACCGCTTTCTTCAGTGTCGACTCCGGATGATGATTCTTGATGATCTCGATGTTGGTTGCGCTCATCAGCACCAATCCAATCTTTCAAGCACACAAGTCTCTCAAAAACATGTGCACCCAACTTATTGCGTTTGTCGGAGAGGATCCTGTTCGCCGAACTAAAATAACTTTCGGAAGGGACGGTTGACACGAGTACGGCAAATACGTCGCGGGCCATCATCGCCAGTGTTGGATAGTTTCTTTGATTCCTCTTCCACCACGTCATGATGTCAAATTCATCTTCTCTTTCGTTTACCCCGCAAAATAGCTCACTAACTCGTTTGTGGATGTGTGCGGTTGGATATCCGATTAGAAATCTGCTAACAATCCACCGCTGCTAGTGCTCCTGGAAGTGGAACTATTAAAAAATTAAAAAAATTAGTGGACAAATAATGTAGATATTATAAATAATAAAGATTAAAATAATGTAGATATTTAAATTGTTACCTAGGGCCGGCACGGGACGAAGACGGGTTTTGGTTGTCACCCATTCTTGAGTGGTATATGTTAAACATCTCATCGAACTTCGAAGTCACGAATGCCACCACTCCGGTGTTGTCTAAATGTAGATTATCTTTGTACGCTGCAACTATTTTGATTGTGAAATACTTCTTGTATGCCGGGTTGAGGCAGCTGGCCAGGAGGGGTACATCGTCCCAATATTTTAGAAATTTTTCTTTCATGGCATCTACGATCGGTGTGAGAGTGGAGTACTTGCTTTCAGCTTGTTCCAATTCACGGTACACCTTGGAGATGCTATAGAGATGTTTGATCAACTCAAATGCCGTCGGTGAGTACGAGCAAGATAATTTTGACGGTTGCATTAAAAAAGGTTCCTAAGAAATTACTCAGGGTTTGTAGTTGGTCCCATTCGTCGAGGCTGGGCTCCAATGTCATTCCCTCGGGGGTGGAGCCTCTCAAAAACTCTCCTATGACGGCTTTGTAAGGAAGGCATCGGTTCAGAAACCTATAGGTAGAGTTCCAACGGGTATCTATATCCCAAGAAACTTTCAACTTGCTCAATCCATAGTTGACGCACATCAAACCAAACCGTTGTTTTCTTTCTTGGTTTGAAACAATATGGGACAAACAATCCTTTAATTTATTGATCAAATCTCTTACGGCTTCTGTTTTAAGGCCCGCCTTCACGACGAGGTTAAGTATGTGGCAAGCACACTTTTGGTGAAACATTGCACCATTCATAATCGGGTTTAGTGACCGTTTAAAAATCTCAATGGAAGCTACATTGTTACTAGCATTATCGAATGAAATAGAAAAAATCTTGTTATCCCTATCTCTCTTAAGGTTATACTCTTGTAACACCTCAATAATGGATTTGAAAATTACATGTGCTGAGTGCGGGGAATCTAACACACGAAAACTTAATATCTTTTTTTGTAATACCCACTGATCATCGATCCAATAGCCGGTAACACATGAGTACCCAAGGCCATGTTTACCGGCAGTCCATATATCGGAGGTAATTGAGACCTTATTTTGTTGGTATGCAAATATAGCTCGGAGCTCATCTTTTGTTTTGATAAACTGGTTTTTAATTTCACCAACCATCTTTCTATGATGGATCCTCTTGTACATTGGTTGAGCACACCCCCGAATGACTAACCGGGCAAAACTCATACAATCACCCATGCTTATTGGTTGTTCTTTGTGGGTAATGTACCGGGCCAATTCACTAAGCATTTTTGATTCATCGTATTTTGGGTTGGTTCTAGTACCATCCGCGTTCATAAGGGTTTGGATTTGTCTCGGTCCAACATTTTCACATATAACCTCACCCTTCCTTTGGTGCATTTCGACATGTCTTTTAAAGCTGGTCATACCACTACTTTGTTTATACACAAAAAACGGTTTCTTGCAATTTTGTACCTTACATTCAAGGGTTTGCATGTTGCCATTCTCATCTGTCGTCACCTTGTACCATTTGACCCACGGCTGATTGTATTCAGGAATTCTTCTAGTCTTCTTTACCAACGGCTGTTCGGGGGGTTGCTCAATCGGAGGAAGGATTGGTTCTTCTTCAATTTCAGTGACACTTCTCGACGGAGTACCTTCTATAGGGGGGTGACTTGACTCGATGCTACAGAAGAAGTGCCTCCATATGCATATGGTGGTGTCGGTTGATGTGTTTCTTGTGGAATATACATGTTTGGATCGTTTGAAGTATAATACGGTGCATACATTTGGGGGGGTTGTTGATAATTTAAATCTAGCGTTTGATCCCTTCTTTGATAATTTTGTGGATAATTTTGTGGATAATTTTGTGGATTATTAGGTGGTGGCATAGGTGGGCCAAAAATTTCTTGTGACATTCTCGCTCCAAAATCCATATTCTCATCGCGAGTAGGAGATGTCATCTTTTAAACCTATTCAAAAAAATAAATGTAAATTACTTCACATATTCAAAATATAAATCTAAATCTAAATTAAATTAAATCTAAATTGAATATAAATGTAAATCTAAATTAAATCTAAATTGAATCCAAATCTAACATAAATCTAAATTAAATTAAAGAAAAGAAAAAGAAAAAAAAAATAAGGCAAGCCTCTGGTTTCAGCCTCTGCCCTCTGCCGAATTTCAAAAAAAAAAAAAAGTGCCTCTGCCGAATTCAAAAAAAAAAAAATCTAAATCTAAATTCAAATCTAAATTTAGATGCAAATCAAATTAAATCTAAATTGAATTCAAATATAAGATAAATCTAAATTAAATTAAAGAAAAGAAAAAGAAAAAGAAAAAAAGATAAACCAAGGCAAGCTCTGCCCTCTGCCGAATTTCAAAAATCTAAATCTAAAGAAAAGATAAATCCAAATCTAAGATAAACCAAGCCACCAAGGCAAGCCTCTGCCCTCTGCCGAATTTCAAAAAAAAAAAAATCTAAATCTAAATTCAAATCTAAATTAAATCTAAATTTAGATGCAAATTAAATTGAATCTAAATTGAATCTAAATGTAAATCTAAATTAAAAAAATAACTCTAAGTCTAATTCATAATAATCTAATTCAAATTTTAAAATTCTAAGTCTAATTCAAAAAAAATACAACTTGTTCTAACTTATTTTAAAAATCTATTTTAAAAAAATAACTCTAACAAATTTAACTTATTCAAAAAAATAACTCTACCAAATCCAACATATTCAAGAATAAAATATAAATCTAGCTTATTTATCTAACAAATATAACTTATTTATCTAGCAAAATATAAATCTAACATATTCACATATAAATGTAACATATTCAAAAAATATAAATCTAACATATTTAAAAATTAATCCGAAATTAAAAAATAAAATCTAGCCTATTTTAAAATAAATCTAACATATTCAAATGATCAAATAACATATTCAAAATTTAAAAAATAAAATATAACATATTCAAAAAATAAAATCTAACCTATTTAAAAATAAAATATAACATCTTCAAAAAATAAAATCTAACCTATTCAAAAAATAAAATCTAACCTATTAAATTTAGATCCGAATTTAAAAAATCAAATATAACCTATTTGAAAAATCTAACCTACTAAAAAAATCCAACCTATTTATAAACAAATCTAACATATTTTTTTAACCTATTAAAAATAAATCCGAATTTCAAAAATAAAATCAAACCTAGTCAAAACAAATCTAATTACATCACATATTCAAAATAACAAATCTAACATATTTTTTTAACCTATTAAAAATAAATCCGAATTTCAAAAATAAAATCAAACCTATTCAAAACAAATCTAATTACTTCACATATTCAAAATAACAAATCTAACATATTTTTTTAACCTATTAAAAATAAATCCGAATTTCAAAAATAAAATCAAACCTATTCAAAACAAATCTAATTACTTCACATATTCAAATAAGAAATCTAACATATTTTTTTAACCTATTAAAAATAAATCCGAATTTCAAAAATAAAATCAAACCTATTCAAAACAAATCTAATTACTTCACATATTCAAAATAACAAATCTAACATATTTTTTAACCTATTAAAAATAAATCCGAATTTCAAAAATAAAATCAAACCTATTCAAAACAAATCTAATTACTTCACATATTCAAAATAACAAATCTAACATATTTTTTTAACCTATTAAAAATAAATCCGAATTTCAAAAATAAAATCAAACATATTCAAAACAAATCTAATTACTACACATATTCAAAATAACAAATCTAACATATTTTTTTAACCTATTAAAAATAAATCCGAATTTCAAAAATAAAATCAAACCTATTCAAAACAAATCTAATTACTTCACATCTTCAAAAAAAAGAAATCTAACATATTTTTTTAACCTATTAAAAATAAATCCGAATTTCAAAAATAAAATCAAACATATTCAAAACAAATCTAATTACTTCACATCTAACAAACCCAACATAAAATAAATCTAACAAATTTAAGTACTTAACAAATTTAACAAATCTAACGTAAAATAAATCTAACAAATCTAATTACTTAACAAATTTAACAAATCTAAATTTACTCTACAAAAATAAATTAAACTAAATTTACTCTACAAAAATAAATTAATCTAACATGAAATAAATTAATGTAACCTCTAAATCTCGAGGAAAAATCTTGCTGGAGGTGCCGAACTTCGTAATTCCGATACCTTCGTAATTCCGTTTGCGTATTTGTAGAATGAATTAAATTTACAACTATATTTTTTTCAAACAATAAATTTAAAAACTGAAAATAGTAAAATTTTAGGTTGAGAGAATGAGATTATGAGAGATTGAGAGATTGAGAGAATGAGAGGGTGTGAAAATATTGAGAGGAAGAGGGGTGAATATATAGAGTTTTGATTGGAGGGAGAATAATATTTGAAATTTAATAAATCCGAAGAAAAAAAACAGAATTGAAGGGTGGGACCCACCCGTACGGGACAGAAATGACAGGTGGGACCCACCCGGTTTGACTGATTTGAACCAAAACTGTAGAACGGCTCAATATATTAACAGAGCAGGTTTAGCTTCATGCAGCGCAATAATCATATGCAGTTCTGTACTCCGTGCGCTGCCTGTAGCCAAAACTGCTCTGTTAAAAGCATAACTATGTCGCCAATGGGGGGGGGGAAATTTGAAATAAAGGTACGGCGGGTAGCGGGCACGGGCACGGGTACCGGTAGCGGGCACGGGTTACCGGGTGCGGGTACACCCGGGGCGGGTGCGGGTACACGGGTAGCGGGCACGGGTACAGGTACACCCGGGTTTGTTTCCAAAAATAGCCGCCATGCCCGTTTGAGACCCGTACCCGTGTACCCGTTTACCCGGGTATACCCGGGCACGGGTACGGGTACCCCGGGCACCGGGCACGGACGGACCAGGTTCGGGCAGCCCGTTAGGGGCACTGTCAAACCACTAGCTGGAGGTCTACATTTGAGTGTTAATCGTATTCATAATTCTCCGGTCTCCCACAAATAATCAAAGCAATATAACAAGGCTTGATCTAAATTTCCCTAATTTTGCATTTCGAAGTCTACAGTCTCACACAAATAATCAAAGCAATAAAACAAGGCTTTTGATCTAAAATTCCCTAATTTTGGATTTCGCGGTATTTTAGTACTGATGGAACGGAAATAAGATCCTCATTTTCAAAATAAAGTTAATTTCATATATATCGGTAAGCTAAATGAAATTCCAGAACGGAGAAACAAAAATGGATGCCACTAATAATTTGGAGGAGATGACACCTATTTCCTATTTTTGAAAACAAAAAGGACTACATTTTTCTATTTTTACCTAGTATAGAGATGATAAGATTCTTTTCACAAAATCTGTGACGGTCTCGATGGGCATCGGATCAAATTCGATTCGATAGTTGATCGGAGCTATCCGATCCACATAAAGATTCACACAGCAAATTTTAATTCGTGTGAATCAAGTACACATAAATGCTGATCAAATGAATATAACTGGACATCAAAATGAATTTTATCCGATGCCAATCACACCGCCTCACAACCTTTCAACACCTCCCCAACTCCAACCCACCCCAGAATCCGAGATTTGTAGTTCTAGGAATTTTCTTAGCTCGTTCAAAAGGCTCCAATAAATAATGCGTTCTGAGTGCAAAATGATTCACAATTCAGGTCCCATGCCCCAACTTGCATAGTAAGTCATCTCCAGCTCGATCTTCACGGGTACAATACAAAATACTTCGCATCAGAGAATGACAGCTTGGGAAAAGAAAATCTCAAAAGTGTTTCCCTTATTTTTTTGTGTGTGTAATAAGATAGAAAGGCGTCAGGCTTCTAATATTATATTTTATTGATAAATTAGAAATACAATACAATCAAAAGAGACGCGGTCCCATGTCCCAACTTGCATAGCCGCCAGTCATCTCCAACCCTTCTTTTCAACTTATCATTCAAAAGGAACATTAATTAATTTTATAATCCATACAAGACAGAATAACAGTAGCATTAGAACGGATTTTTTTTTTAAAACGTAAATTAAAATAATTAATTTTAAAAAAACAACATGATTACTGTTTTTTTTTTACAAAAACCATAAAAACCGAACTGCCAATTCGGTCTGAATGTTTTTTTTTTCCTAGACCGAATTGGCAATTCGGTCTAGCCTTTTTTCACAGATTTCACAGAATTGGAAATGGTGGCCTTGCGTGTAACACCGATATTTTTATTAATACCCAAAAAAAAAAAAATTATCAAATCTGCTCCCACCCCAAACTTATTTTTATTTCTACTCCAACCCCCCGTGGGCTGGGCGGTCCACTTTCCCCACCTGGCCGCCCAGTAGCTGGGCGGTCCACTGCGCTGATCTGACCGCCCAGCAGCTGGGCGGTCCTCTATAAAACCCCTATAAAAGGGGTTTCTCTCTCTCCTGAGCAGCACAGTATTCATTCCCAATCCAACAAATTTCCAGAACCGAATGAGAGAGCTGTCAGGCGATTTGGAGGCGATTTGGAGGTGATTGGAGGCGATGGTGAACAGTAATCCAAGCACAGTAATTCCAGAACAGTAATTCCAGCACAGTAATTCCAGAACAGTATTTCCAGAACAGTAATTCCAGAACTCTCATATGTTGGTTGCACTGTATGTGGGCGGGAAGTTTACCCGGGGTGCGGAGGGAGCACAGTATACTAAGGAAGCAGCCTACGGCTTCGAGGTAAATGAAAATACCTCATTTGTTGAACTGAAGGGAATAGTGTATGAAAAGATCGGTGTGAACCCCAACCGGTGTGATATAGATTTAGCTACCCGGATTAACACAGTAAGTGGTGGTAGACCTTACTATACCAGGTATCCAATAACAGATGAGTCGTTATGGAGGAGTGTTTACAACACTTTTCAGTCACAGGGGGTAATGGTAATGGACTTATATTCCAGGAGAGTTCAGCGTGAACCTGGGGTTGGAACATCTAGGGAAAATAGAGGTTATGATCACTCGGGTTATGACAACCCGCGTCACTCGAGTTATGACAGCTCGAGTTATGATCACTCGGGTTATGACAACTCGGGTCGTGAGCACTCGGGGTATGACAACCCCCGCCACTCTAGTTATGACAACCCCCGCCACTCTAGTTATGACAACCCCCGCCCCTCGAGGTATGACAACCCCCGCCACTCGAGTTATGAACCGCCCGTATCACCCGTTTATGAGAATTTTGTACCTGATTTTACCACCGATCTACCACCTCCTCCTGAAACCCCAATCCAACCCAGATCTGTACCACCATCAATACCTATAGTGTCACCCGTTGCTACCCGGAGAGACCTTGACCTTGATGCTGAGCTCGATGCCGTACCACAAAGAAATTTGGAAACAGGTGACGAATGGGAAGGGGATTGGGATTCTGATCACCTGTCAGAAGGTGATGGAGATTATTTACCTAAGGAAGGCAGATTTCCGATTAGCGGTCGGACAGATAGGCATCCGTGCCCCACATTCAACGATACCACTGCTTTTGAAGAGGCAGACATCTCATTTTTTGGGCCGCGTGTCAGGTACAATGCAGAGCTTGCTCCGCAGCAGGTTTACGCCAACATAGATGAACTTGTGAAGAAAATAAATGAGGTCTATGTTCACAGCAACTGGGAGTGCAGAACTGACAAAAGAGACCGAAGAAGGTTAGTAATTGTTTGTGTCGACGAAGCGCATTGCCACTTCCGTCTATATGCAACCCCTGTGGGTAAGGGCGAGGCATGGATTATTAAGAAGTGCGAACCACCTCACACATGCAAGGCTCCGTCATCAAGGAAAGATCATGCACAGCTTACGGCTTCACTTATTGCCGATGTAATTGAGAATGACGTTAAGGATGACCCATCGATGAGCCTTAAGGAGGTCGGTAGAGCTGTCAGACGGGTTTACAAGCATGTCGTCCCAAAATACAACAGGTTGTGGAGAGGGCGTGAACTTGCGATTTGCCGAATGTTCGGTAGCTGGCATGGTTCATACAACTTGCTTGCACCATTGCTGCAGGCCATAGCAAGTACAAATCCCGGCACTGTCTTTGAATGTTGGAATCTACGCGTACAGGATGTCGACAACGCGTTGCAATTCAAGGCCATAGCATGGGCGTTCGGTCCATGTATTCAAGCTGTGCCATACATTAGACCGGTCATCAGTGTAGATGCATGCTTCCTGTCTGGCCGTTACGACGGGAGACTGCTGATCGCATGTGCATATGATGCTGAAAATCAGTTGTTGCCTTTGGCCTTTGCAATTGTTGAGAAGGAGGACGGGGAAAACTGGAGATTTTTCATGAGGTTCGTAAGAAGACAAGTGGTTGGCGACCGGTTCTTTTGTGTCATATCAGACCAGCACAAATGAATCAAATATGTTTTTGATCGCCCAGATTTCGGGTGGTCGACAACGAATGGCGATTGTGTGCACAGGCTGTGTATGCAACATGTTACAGACAACCTACACAAGAACTGCGGACCTGAAAAATGGGTTGC
The DNA here is from genome assembly GCA_011114355.1 of Carex littledalei. Lineage (NCBI taxonomy): Eukaryota > Viridiplantae > Streptophyta > Magnoliopsida > Poales > Cyperaceae > Carex > Carex littledalei. Next base: position 13,017,254 of record CM022082.1, read on the forward strand.
AAATACATTCAGAACTGCTTGGAAGAAGAAGAAGCCGAGAAGGGTGGAAGAGATGTTCAAAGATTTTGCCAAGGTATGTATATTTTTATTTGTTGACTTATATTTTCTGAATTATTTACTTAAATTTTCTCATCTGAAATTTTTTTTTTGACAGTACTGTCCAAAGGCAAATTTGTACTTACTCAAGGTGGGAAAAAATAATCCCGCCGATCTTGATGAGCCACCCGCATATGAGAAGATATTGCAAGCCCGTGATGGAGGTTTCCGATGGGGAATTATGACCACAAATGGGTCTGAGTCCTTGAATGCTGTTTTCAAGCAGAGCCGGCAGTTGCCCGTGGCAGCAATTGTGGAGGACACCTTCTACAAGTTAAATGCATGGTTTGTTGCACGGCGTGTTAAAGCCCTCGAATTACTGTCCAGGTATGTATATTTTTATTCAGAGATTTTGCCAAGGTATATATATTTTTATTTGTTGACTTATATTTTCTGAATTACTGTCCAGGAATCAAACGTTTTCAACAAGGGTGGAGGGGAAACTCAGGAAACATAGGGAGAAAGGTGCAGTTATGAAAGTTGTCCCGTACGGGGAGAACCAATTGGAATTCGAAGTGCACTGTCCAAATGAGTTTGCTCCGACCGGCCGTAGACCGGATGGGACTATGGAGTTTGTGAAAAGGATGTTCAAGTATGTTGTTATTTTTGCACCTGACAATACTGTAACATGCACTTGCCAAGGAATCCAGTTGGCCCACCTACCTTGTTCTCATGTTATGGCGGTGTGCCAAGAGAGAAACTTCTCTGAGGATGATTATGTCGCAGACATGTACCGTACCGAGTACCTTGCGAGTACTTGGGGTGCATCTTTCCATCCTTATCCCAACCAGTATCAATGGCCGCCCTATGTTGGTGATAGAGTCTGTCCCGCAAGCGGGTGGATCAGAAAAGGAAGAAGACCCCACAAGCGTCAAGTAATGAACATGGACGAGATGGAAGGTAGGCGAATGGGACATCAGGCCCGCCGTTCAGCGAGCAGGTACAGTTGATTTTATTTATTTACTTATATCAACTGGAATGCAATGCAGATGCCATTAACGAAGCCAACGAAAGAGAAAATGCTAGAGTTGTTGCTGAGGCTACCGGTAGTAGCCACCGCACTCATGAAAGCCCAGGAACCGGTAGTAGCCATGGAGAGACATCCGGTAGTGTCGCACAACCAGCTGCACCCAGACCCAGACGTCGTATTTTGAGTTTGTTCGGCCGTCGTCGCTGATTACCAAGTTTTGTTAAATTATGTTATGAACTATTTTAGATGTATATTGTGAACTATTCTAATTGGTAGTTTGTGAACTATGTAATTTTTTATTTGCCTCGATTATTTTATATGCTTCATTTTTGTTATTTTTATTACTTAATTACGTATACAAAAACTAACAACATAAAATATAAACAAACACAAAACTAATGAAATAAAGTCTACGACATAAATTCCTAAAAATTCTAACGACATAAATTCCTAAAAAATCTACTTCTTACAACGAACCTTGAAAGTGCATGGCACAAAGTCATCATCAGAGTTTGCCTGATCTGGATCAGTCACAGCAGACAAAGTGGTAGCCTTACCAGTACACGGAACAAACTTATCGTCCGATGCTGGAGGCTCTGGATCAACTTTTTTCTTTTTCAAACCAAAGCCGTAGGGGTTTTCCACAAAGTCATCGTCTGAAATTTCATATTGAACATGTCGTCTCTTCCATTCCTCCAGCTTACATGTCTCACAATTAAAAAAATCACGACATATTTGACACTTGTACTTTTTTTCCTCATTTTTACCTCGATCACTAATTGACCCTCCTCTCGCTACGCCACAATCTCGGTTGCTCGCTTTTTTACCTCGTTTGTTACTGTCCATACCTCTACTCGCCTCAAAATCGCCTCTCTTTCTCTCTTTCGGTTCTGGAAATTTGTTAGAAACTTGGAATGAATACTGTGCTCATCAGGAGAGAGAAAACCCCTTTTATAGGGGTTTTATAGCGGACCGCCCAGCTGTTGGGCGGTCAAGTGGGGAAAGTGGACCGCCCAGCCCACGGGCGGTTGGGGTAGAAATAAAAATAAGTTTGGGGTGAGAGCATATTTGATAATTTTCTTTTTTTTGGGTATTAATAAAAATATCGGCGTGTAACACCTTCTGGACCGAATTGGCAATTCGGTCCAGAGGCTTTTTTAGCCCAGACCGAATTGCCAATTCAGTCTGGGGGCTTTTTTTTTTTGTTTAGAGACACTAAGAAGAGCAAATAAAGAAATCTAACACTGAAAATTTGAATTTTTTGTTTAAATTTTTTGTTAGATTACTTCTTTTGATTTATAATTAGCATATTTATACTAAAATACACTAAATTACTTGAAATTATGTTGAATTACACTATATTACAATAAATTATGTTGAATTAAACTAAATTACGCTAAATTACAATAAATTCACTAATTATGCTGAAATACGGTAAATTACGCTAAAGTAGACTGATTTTGTGCCATCTTTTATGAATCATAAAAATAGTAAAAAAATTCGAAAAATAGAAAAATTGGTATTCTACAAGTTCATTAAGTAACTAATTTACTGAGCTATTTAGATTGAATAATAGAAATGAAAATCTTAATCGGAAACTTCAACTCAAGTTTTGAGGTTTTTTCCTTAGTTTTTGGCAATTCTGAATTTTGAAATCTGACGTAGCAGGCAGCGTATTTTCGCAAGCTTTCCAAAAAGTGGTCATTTGCTGAAATCGGACACTCGAGCGCCGTTTTATGGCCGTTTGAAGTTTCGTCGTCTTTTTTCGCCTTTTCAGTGAAGATATCGTCCCTATTCATATGTAATTTAGCGTAATTTACCGTATTTTAACGTAATTTAATGTAATTTAGCGTAATTTAACGTAATTTAGTGTTATTCGGCGTAATTTAACATAATTTCAAGTAATTTAGCGTATTTTAGTATAAATATGCTAATTATACATCAAAAGAAGTAATCTAACAAATAATTAAAAAAAAATTTAAAAAAAAATTCAAATTTTTAGGTTAGATTTCAGCATCTTGCTCTTCATAGTCTCTCTAAAAAAAATTAAGAGTACTGGTCATTTAATGACCGGTAGGCAAATAAATAGAATACCAGCCAAAAAATGGCCAGTAGGGATATGTTTATAAATACTCAGGGATCTGAGTACATTAATTAATTTCTATTAAACTTTGGATATTAATAAAACTGTCAGGCTTTTGATCTAAAATTTCCTAATTTTGGATTTCGCAGTATTTTAGTACTGACGACGGAACGGAAATGAGATCCTCATTTTCAAAATAAAGTTCCATTTTTATATATCGGTAAGCTAAATGAAATTTCAAAACGGAGAAACAAAATAGAGAGAGGTGAAAAATGGATGTCACTAACAATTAAAAGGAGAGGACATTTGTTTTCTATTTTTGAAAACAAATATGACTAAATTTTTCATTTTTTTTTTAGTATAGAGATGATGAGGTTCTTTCCACATAATCTTGAGACGGTCTTGATGAGCATCAAATCAAATTCGATTCGATAGTCGATCGGAGCTATCCGATCCACATAAAGATTCACACAGAAAATTTTAATTCGTGTGAATCAAGTACACATAAATGCTGATCAAATGAATATAACTGGACATCAAAATGAATTTTATCCGATGCCAATCACACCGCCTCACCCCACCTCACAACCTTTCAACACCTCCCCAACTCCAACCCCACCCCAGACTCCGAGATTTGTAGTTCTAGGAATTTTCTTAGTTGGTTCTAGGAATTTTCTTAGCTCGTTCAAAAGACTCCAATAAATAATGCGTTCTGAGTGCAAAATGATTCACAATTCGGGTCCCATGTCCCAACTTGCATAGTAAGTCATCTCCAGCTCGATCTTCACGGGTACAATACAAAATACTTCGCATCAGAGAATGACACCTTGGGCTCGGTTGTTCATTCTTCCTTTATCACATTCACACGTGTTGGTAATCAAAGTGGAAAAGCACAAAAAACACAGTACTAATATATACCAAGAAAATCTCAAAAGTGTTTCCCTTATTTTTTTTTTGTGTGTAATAAGATAGAAAGGCTTCAGGCTTCTAATATTATATTTTATTGATAAATTAGAAATACAATGCAATCAAAAGAGACGCGGTCCCATGTCCCAACTTGCATAGCCGCCAGTCATCTCCAACCCTGTATTTCAACTTATCATTCAAAAGGAAAATTAATTAATTTTATAATCCATACAAGACAGAATAACAGTAGCATTAGAACGACTCATGAGGGAATCAATTGTGGTCAACTTGTTTCTAACCATACATCTACCTTTAACTATAAGAAGGGCACTCTGTGAGAGAGAAACCCACAGCCCTCATTACACAAATCATGGAACGTTGTTACAACTTGCTCACTAGCTACCTCCTCTTATGCTTATCCTCCTTTTCTCTCGCTGCCATAGTACCCACTAGTAAAACTGATGTATCAGCACTTCTCTCCTTTAAGTCCCAAATATACGATGACCCATTTGGAGTCTTCTCCTCATGGAATGAGTCACTGCACCACTGTCAATGGCAAGGGATCTCGTGTGGCCGGCACCATCCTGAGAGAGTGACTGCTCTCGTTCTTGAATCCAAACAATTGTCAGGTTATATATCACCATCCCTAGCAAACCTCACATTTCTCCAAAGGATGAGTCTCTCAGATAACCACCTGAGAGGAAGTATCCCGGTAGAGATAGGATTCTTGGGTAGGCTACGTTTTGTCAACTTGAGTATGAATTTTCTGGATGGTAGCATTCCATCTACTCTAAGTAATTGTTCAAATCTAGAAGTTATTTATTTGAGAAATAATAATCTCCAAGGAACCATCCCATCTAACTTGGTGCAATGCAAAGAACTGAAAAATATCAGGTTGGAGAATAACTTCCTCACAGGAGGCATACCATTGGAATTCGGCCTCATCCCACACCTCCAAATCTTATCACTATATGCCAATAATCTCACAGGATCAATTCCTTCTGCCTTGGGCAACCTTAGTAACCTAATATATCTTTATCTTGACCAAAATAATTTTCATGGCGATATTCCAGATGATTTAGGCAAACTTACTAACCTATCAGGTCTTTCTCTTTACGATAATAACTTCACAGGTTCCCTCCCACCTACCTTAGGTAACCTTACCAAACTATTAATTCTCTATCTTAACAAAAATAGCATTAGTGGTCATATCCCGCCTAGCTTGGGCAACCTTACTAACTTGTTGCAACTTTCTCTTTCCGAAAATAAATTCTATGGTTCCATCCCACATACCTTGGGTAATCTTCAAAGTTTAATAGGTGTTGATCTTTCCCAAAATATGTTAAGTGGATTCATCCCGGGCGAACTGGGGAAGCTTCAAAACATCCAGCTTTTTTTCATTTATCAAAACAACATTTCGGGCGAAATACCACACTCCCTTTATAACCTATCAGCATTGTCTGATTTGGCACTCAGTAATAACCAGCTTGAGGGAACTCTACCTCCCGAAATGTGCAATGATTTACTTAACTTGAATTATCTACGCCTGTATAACAATCAACTCAAAGGACGGATCCCACCATCCATATCCAATTGTTCTTCTCTTATTGAGGTTTCATTACAAAATAACTACTTCAGTGGCGTGATACCATCTAGCTTTGGAACCTTACAAAATCTTCAAAGAGTTATTTTTTATTCTAATCAACTAGAAGCCAAGAGACCACATGACTGGAGTTTCATGGAGACTTTGACCAATTGTACTTTGTTAGAACATTTAGCTCTTGGAAACAACCAACTACAAGGGGCATTACCTAGTTCTATAACAAACCTTTCTATTAGCCTTCTTGATCTCTCACTGTATAATAACCCGATTTCAGGAAGCATACCAGCAGGGCTCGGAAAACTCAATAACTTGAACTCACTTGAACTAGTCGGAATGTTTCTCAGTGGCACCATTCCGATAGAAATTGGTAATCTTTTCAAATTGGGACTATTAGATCTGAGTAGTAACATGATTTCAGGCCAAATCCCATCAACTCTTGCCAACCTCACCCAAATGACCGAGCTATATCTACATAATAATGTATTAGAAGGGAGTATACCACCAGAATTAAGTAGCATGAAATTCTTAGAAATCCTAAGTTTCTCAAATAATAAGTTGGTAGGTGAAATTCCCAAAGAAATCATGGGTCTTTCTTCACTTTCTATCAGTTTAGACTTGTCGCACAATTATCTAACCGGTATCTTGCCACCAGAAATTGGTAAGTTAAATAACCTACAATCAATTCGTCTATCGAATAACAAGTTACGTGGAGAGATTCCTAGCACAATTGATGGATGCCAGGAACTTGAAGCCCTTTATCTTGATAGCAATATGTTCCAAGGAACAATTCCTACCATCTTGAGCAATCTAAGAGGGCTTCAAAACCTTGATGTCTCTAACAACTCGCTCTCTGGTCGAGTCCCTGAATTCCTGGGTACAATGAACTTGCAATATTTGAATATTTCTTTCAATAATTTCGAGGGGGAATTACCAGAAAAAGGCATTTTCAAGAATGCCAGTGGTCTAGATGTAAGAGGAAATCCAAAGCTTTGTGGTGGAGTGCCTCAAATGCATTTGTCACAGTGCATCTCACAACCTTCAACACAGAAACATCACTTTCGAAGAAACATGGTGCTCATAAGTTCTGTTGTTGGTTCTTTTATTTGCATAACCATAGTCATTTGCTTGTTAATAACTTATTATACTAGAAACAAGCCTCGAAACATTCCACAATCTGGTATAGCTTTGAAATATGGGTTAACGCCTGTTTCATACAATGACCTTCTTAGAGCTACTGAAAATTTCTCTTCAAAGAATCAAATTGGAAGAGGTACATTTGGAGAAGTCTACAAAGCCGTTATGAGCTTCGAGAATGTGACAACCGTTGCAGTGAAGGTGCTAAACCTTGAGAAACACAGTGCTTCTCGAAGTTTCTTCTTTGAATGTGAGGCATTAAAAAATGTGAGACACCGGAACCTTATAAAAGTGTTGAGTTTGTGCTCTAGCATAGACCACCAAGGTAATGATTTCAAGGCTTTGATTTTTGAGTTCATGCCAAATGGTAACTTGGCCACATGGTTGCATCCAAATGCATGTACGGATCGGCCATTCAGAAGCCTCAGCTTCATCCAGAGGTTGAACATCGCATGTGATGTGGCGGCAGCGCTAGATTATCTCCATTACCATGTATCTGCACCAATCGTGCATTGTGATATCAAACCTAGCAATGTACTTTTGGATGATGACATGACTGCACATGTGAGTGATTTTGGATTAGCAAGGTTTTTGGTTCGACCTAATACCATGCCTTCTCAATCAATGTCGAGCACCGGTGGAATCAAAGGTTCTATTGGCTATATTCCTCCAGGTATTGCGGAGCTTATAATTTGAGAAGTACTTTTTTTAGTATGCCCCTGCAACAAAATTATTCACCGACTTTGTTAAGTTTCAAGGAAACAATTGCCTCATTTATACTTACATTTATACTATCTATGTATACTTCTTCAATTTACTGAATTTGGGCTATATAATTTGAAAATTTATACACAAATATAGGCACGACCATTTGAGCCAAAATTTGAAAAACTTGGTGAATATATCGAATCACAGATCACAATGCTTTAGTACTAAATTTAGGGCTGTAACTATTAACTTTTCATTGTGTAGAGTATGGGATGGGTGGTCGGCTATCGGTAGAAGGAGATGTCTATAGCTACGGTGTTCTTCTGCTTGAGATGTTCACTGGAGTAAGTCCCATCGACGAGAGAATCAGAGATGGTTTGAGCCTTCAGAAGCATGTTGAGATGGCTTTCCCCGACCAAGTCATGGACATAGTCGACACCAAATTATTCTCTGAAACTAATGGAGAACACAATTTGTATGCACCTGAAAATGTCTATAGTTGTTTGGTTTCAGTGATTCAATGCGGGCTTCTGTGCTCCAAAGAGTCGCCAAAAGAGCGCATTTCTATCAAAGATGTTACCAAGGAGTTGAACTCAGCACGAACAAAGATGCTTAGGCCATAGAGAAAGAGAAAAAAAGATCAAAAGAGAAGAACAAGGGCTCCACTAAATATGTATTATCTGTAAAATTGGATAGCAGTTGTTGCTATTTATGGTGTTGTAGTATATATGTTGTAATAACGAATATTATTTATTTCTATTGACAAATTAGGGGGCCTAAGTATTTCAATTATATTGAAAGACCTTTTATATGCACTCAATTAAGTAAGAATATTGTAATGAGTGAATTAAATTAATGCTGCATATTTATATGTTGAAGTATTCTCTTGTTTTTCTGAAGGAACACATAGTAAACACCTAATTAATGTTAATGGTCTCATTGGAGTTTGCATACAAATTATGTTAATGTTAATTAAATATATGCAGAATAATGACAGCACATTAAAAAAAAAAGTAAGATTTAAACAGGCTAATGCAAGCCTAACAAAAAAAAAAAAAAAAACATGTTTCTTATTAAACTTCTATATGGTACAAAAAGATCAGAGAATAAGAACCTGAAAATAAAATAGGCCTCAATATTAGAGATTATTGGAAAGCAGCTCTGAGAAACAAAGCAGATTACACTGTTGCTGCAAGGGCACCCAACTTTTTATGTATACAGACCGTACTTATTGACAGTTAACTATATGCTAGTTGAATTTGCAGAAATTGTAAAAATGAGTATATATTCAATTCGTTGCACAAAATCTGAATTATGTCAGCTACTGCAAAAATAACTGAAAAATATGATAGTCGAATTTGCAGAAATTGTAAAAATGAGTATATATTAAATTCGTTGCATGAAATCTGAATTATGTCAGCTACTGCAAAAATAACTGAAGAATTGAACATACCTTTGAGTGGAAGCTGTTGTGTATCTGAAAATGTTTAGCAAACACCAGAAAAGAGAAGGAATGAAACTGTAAGTCTGTAACTAAATATGACACAGGCATTCAATACCATAGAAAAGCTAGATACATATAGAAGGTAATATAAAGTTATAAACTATGTCTTGTGTACCTTTTACTGATGCTAAGTATCTGGAAAGGAAAGCAATCAGCTTTGATTTGTAATAAAGTACTTGCTTGCCTAATATGCATGACTTGTTAAGAACAATCATTCACTTGCTGGTATGACTTGTAAACGGTCATTATTCTTTTATGAGGAAGTCAACATTCCGAGATTATAAGGAATTGAAGCCTTACTCAAAATATACTAGCCAAGAATCTAACAAATTAGAGAAAAAGAATGAAATTAATTACACTCATACTACAATATTGAAAACCATCACTGTTCAAAGCACACTGGTTTCACTGTCGAGTCCAGTATCACCAATTCTGGTATATGATATGACACTAATAACGAGTTTGTAAAATTAAAAAACAGTAATATTATTAGAACACTACATACTACAACAGATAATTAGTCAAATCTTTTATCTCCATTCTACAATCCCTCTGCCAATTGCCATAGTTTTTGTAGCTCCAGGAATTATACTCCTGAAAAGCAAATACACACACCCATGAATTACAAAGCAAAAGGCTGGGAGAAGTTTGCTACCTACCTGCGAGAAACTTCTCTGAGCAACGCGTAAATTTGCCCTTGCCTGCGAGAAACTTCTTTTGACAACTCATCAGTTGGAGATCGGAGATGTAAGAAAGGGGAGGAGCTCACTATCTGCGCCGTTAATGCGGATTGCAGAGAGAGGAGTTGATTGGATCGCTTGGATCCGATCGATTGGGGTTGGGCCTGACCTGGGTTTCGGATCTAATTAATGGTGGGGCTCAGCCGCTCAGGTAACTCGAGTCCAGATCCTCGACGGTACCGTAAAAGATTTCCTTTTACAGTTAGCTATTTACGGTTGAGATTAACTCTCAGCCGGTTTAGGATTCGGGCTGACTGAGGGGGCAGTATTATAGGGCTTTGAGATTCGTGCCAAGTTAAAAAGAACGGTCCAGATCAAGTAATTGTAAAAGATTCCCTATTACGGTACCGTCGGTGATATGAATTCCAGGTAACTCTGGGGAGCTTAATTTCATTCTACATTTTAGCACTTTAGAGCTTTTTCAAAAATATTGTTGTTAATTATTTAAACGTTTAAATTTACTTCATAGTTTCTTTTATCTATTTTGATTAAAATAAATCCGTACCGAGCTGCCTGTATAGAACCGATTTTTTTTTTAATAGGAAAATAAAAAAATATATATTGAGAAAGGTGAATCATTTTAGAAAATTTCGAAATCTGAAAAGACCATTATTATTTATAACATTTTAGATAATCCAACCACTAATCTTTCCGACATTAATAATTAAAAAAAACCTGAACATTATTGTCCATAACGTCCGGCACCGTAGCAGTTTTTTTTTTTTTTTGGGTTTCATTTCAAACAAATGAAAATCTATAGATTTTAATACATATACAGTCTTTTTTTACTTACAATAAAAAAACTAAAGAGTCTCTGCACTCTTAGATTTACAATCAGACAATACAATTCAGAAACTAGAAAAAACTAAGGAATCCTCTTTTTTTTTTTTGTCTCAAATACTAATTTACAATTAAGTTTCATATTATTGAGTTATACATCACAAATGTCTGATATAAAAAACAAACTTCACAACTTCATATTTTCATCAGTTACAATATGTGAAACTTTTTTTGCTATAATAATAGACGTTATGGACCATAATGTCCATTTTTTTTAATTAGCGATGTCGGGGAGATTAGTGGTTGGATTATTTGGACGACCATAACAATAGCCCTAGCCGTCATCTCTCTCGTCTCGATGCACCTTTCTGTCCTCCTCTACTTCCGTCAGGAGAACCAGAGAGAATTGGCGACAATAGCCCTAGTTGTCAGCCTTCCCGTCTCCTGACGTCTCCACCCTTCCACCCGCACCTCCACACCGGTCTCCTCCACCCGCAACTCTAATTGAAAAAAATGATGCTTCATTTCCTATGGTCGCTAGCCAGCCGATGTTGAAGGTCGTCGGTGTCTACTACCGAAGGATATAGTTTGTTTATTTTGTTGTTTTTAGTTGTTTGTGATGTTCGATGTTAGTGTTCTTTAGATGTGGATGTAGTTTGATGTTGATGTTCTCGATATAGAATGATGGATGTAATTTATGTTTAATTAATAAGAATTATACTTGGCAGCTCATTGCAAGTTTCGAAAAAAACTTTTCCAAGGTATATATTGACTTGAGATTTTTTATCATTTTAAAAACAGATAAACACAGTTAATTTTGTGGAAAAAGATATCAATTTGCCTTTAGACGAATCATGACTTGCTCACATTATCACAATATATTCCAGACTTGTCTCAATTAATTTATTCTTATTTTTATAAATTAATGTTAACACTATAACAATGAGAACAGATGGTCAATTCGGATGCCTTTTAATTTGATGATAATTGATGGGTTTTGGGCAGAACCTATCAATTTATCTCAAACCCGTTCGTTTGCTCTTTTTCATTCCCACCGTAATTTTCAAATAATTCGCCTAGCAGTGTAATTTTTTAGTCAAATGAACCCGCACTGCGATTGAATCTTTTATTTCTCAATCTTTCTCTCTCCTCTCTCTCTCTACCGTCTATCCACTGCTTTTTTAACTTTATTGGCTGACACGTGGACTCTCTTTTTTTTACATATGCTGTATAATTTTTGTCTTATTTAAATTGAAATTCATTTTTTAAATAGTAAAAACCAACCTTCTATAATAATTTTCAACGAAAATTAAAAATATACATATTTTTTATTTTATTTCAAGCAAATTAAAATTTTTTAACTATCAATTGCTAATTTAAATTTAAATTTATTTTTTTGTGATTGAATAACAAGTATACGAGCAAAAGCATCGTTATAAAATAATAAGGACAATTGTAAACTCAAAAGTTTATATAAATTAAAAAAAGGTAAAGCATATTATATTGTTTTTGAAAAAAATGTACACAAAAATAAATTTACTTAAATTTAGTAAAAATAATTATACACCATCTCTCATGTGTTATCCTTAATCGATTCGATGTATCATATGCTATTTATATATATATAATATGTAAAAAATTTAAACCCTAAATTCTAAACCCTAGCTTTCCGCTCTCTCTCTCTATATATATAGACCAACGTCTAAACAATCATTTTATCCGCTAACTAACACAAGTGAACTCTTGTAATTAAACAATGCACATCTTGATGCAAAAATAAGTTGCTCAAATCGCTTTGCAAGTTCTTCGATTTTTTTGTTCTATGATATTATGGAATAAATATTCTTTGTCTATACGATTAGCATGTATGCAGTTTTATATTTTGGGAGGAGATAGAAGACATTTGCTTTATCAGTTTTAAAAATGGAGCGTGATTATATCGTTAAATGGCTATAAAACAATACCTTGGATTTCTATACCTAGATATTTGTAACATAGGTACTGAAAAAAAAAACAATATATATTAGAAACCATTTTTACTTAATTCTTTAATTTGTACAATATTTTATCAAATAAGTCTATTTGTATGCAATTTTTCTATATAGCCTCATACCATATATAAAGTGTATCAAGTGCATAAAGCATATGCGAATTTATAACGAAAATATACAAATCAAATTAACATGATAGTTTAGTCACACAAAATGTTTTTTTTTAAAACAGTTTCGCTTGTCAATTCGTATTGTTTCAGTCATGTTATAATCTCTCAATTCAAAATGTTAATTACTGTTCATTTAAACAGTGCTATCCTCCCTCTGCATCGTTGGATTTTAATCCAAAGACTTACACTTTTCTTCTTGCTGACGTTGCAATAGATCATGGATTTCTTTGGTTCATGTGATCGGTGCATCAGTTCAGAACTTTATTAGATGCTTCGGTATTTGTTTGTCTGTTTGCGGGACCCAACGACAGTGTGTTAGTGATGTAAATATTTAAAATTTCATGTCACTGATTTAATTTTTTATAAAATGCTATCGAAAAAATAAGATCGGACTTTTAAACGACCTGCAGGGTTGTTTTATTTATTTTTTTGACAATTCTGAACCGAACTCTAAATAAAAGCAAAAAACATATAATACGTTTTATTCGTGAATAAAACGTTAATAAAACACGAATCACCAATTATTCAGGAGAAAAATGCAAAAAAGATTAAATTTTTTTTTTGGGGCGCTTTTTTTTGGGGGGCTTTTTTCGGGTTTTTTTTTTTTTGCGTTCTTGTTGTACTGAATCATTTTCGAATTATATCCGAATCATGAATTTTTAACCCTGCTGAACCAAGTCCGAACTATTCATTTGTCACTATGGTCCTAAGCAAGCTTGGTATGATTTTGGGAACCGAATTCTCTCCCCCCGGTATAGCCGTATAGATGGAGATTCGTCTCATTTTTAATGGTAACCTTTTTTTTAAATATGAGTTAGAGGTCAAGCTACCCAACACATTTCAAAACTCTATGTATTAATATAGAGAATTTTTTTCACTTTGTAAACTTCGAACCCATAATCTCTCACATAAGAGCCATGTTGGCAATGTACCTTTGCCACTAGATCAAAGATAAGTTCTTATTTTTAATGGTAACCTATATAATATTGAAATGAACTTCTTGCTGTAAGTTTATAACCTTGGGCCAGTGCAGGTCCATTAGAAAAATTATATTATCACGGGCCACCTTTACCAAGCACTGATTTGATGGGACTATGGGATTGCGTACGCGTGTAAGTTACAGACGATATCATCTCAAAAATTATTGTAAAATAATGTAAACCCAATTAATTAATACTGGTAGATGCAGATCGACATGCAGTTATTGACTTCTATCTTCACTTCCTACCAAAGACGGCAATTAAATTTTGAAGACATGTCTACCTGCCTTTCGATCTCATATTAATATATAGCGTTTCATTCCCGTAAAACAAAAAATAATTGTTTAGGGTGATATGAATTCTTAAAGTCTATGCCCATTAAATGACTCTTTATAATCTTTGTTCCCCAAAAGGAAAAAGCTACACAAGTGCAGAACATGCATGCATGGCTGTCCAATTAGCCTCATAAATGGGTGCAACTAATCTTCTCGAAAATATGGGCAACAAGATTGCATGCGGTTATACCTGTATTGGTAGATGAATAACCAGAGGCGGATTCAGGATTTTCGTCAGGGTACAAAAAAATATTGAATTGGGTTTAAATTCATTAACCAATTGGGTACTCGATAAAAAAACAATGCTTTAACTTATATTTTCCAATGCTTTGACTTGTAATTTCTGATGCTCTGACTTATAATTCTAATTACCAATCAAAATTCAACAGATTTATTTCAATTTTAACCCTAAATTTAACTCGAATTACAATTAAACGTCCGGGGGGGGGCAAAAAAAAATTCCAGGGGAAGGCAAAGTCAGTTGGAATCGATAAATCTCCTCTAAAACTCAAAATCTAGGGGGGCAGCTGCCCCCCTGGAATACACTGGGTCCGCCCTGTGAATAACAAACAAATTTTATGAAGATGGTTTTCATTATGCACAATAAGTAGCGCACCTTGATTTTGTGCAAATTATCATATTTCGCAAACTCGCAGTGTCGAGAGAAAGATATGCACGCATATTTCGTGACACATCCAAATGCAGTGCACGAATTCAAAGAAAAATTCCGGCAGCAAATGACGATAATATGACTCAATAACTGAGCAAGGCTTCAAACTTCTTTAGCTCTTCTAATTTTTTCTTTACCTTTTGTTTTAAATTTTAAAAAAAATCATTAGCTCAAATGTTTTGAGCAAATTGCTTTTTCCATTTTAGGTAGGTAGTTACTCACTCTGTAACAACTTCGGTATCAATCAAATAGAGACTTGACCTTTGTTTTTCCTCTAAAAAGGCATTTGGTCGAGTTCTTGTGTAATGGGTGAAAAGACATTTTAATATGGAGATCATGTTGAATTATTTGGATCGATTGTTTTAGACTTTGAAAAATAAAGATATGAGCGTGTATTAAACGAGAAGTTTTAATATGCATATTATATTAGCCCAGCTCTCTCTCTACACACACTGACACACACACATAGAGATTGACTAAGATCAAAATGGTATGACCAAAGTCTTGGTGCTACCAAATCGGTTTTGCAATTTTAAAATCCAAATAGTTGATCTAAAGTGCTCAACATGCATGTTCTTCATATTAAAATGTACTTCGAGACCAAATTTTACATTTTTTGGATTTTTTTTTCTATTTTTTTGTGGATTTTAAAAATCACTGTTTCTCATAATAATAATAAACTCTAAAAGAAAAAAATAGTAACGGATATGAATATGAGTAAGAAAAAAAATTAGTTTACTTATTGGATATGATCGTGGATAAGAGATATTTCATACCCATTATATCTTAGTGTAATTGATAGATATAAAATTAAATATGATAATCTTTGAATTTGTATATAAAATTATATCATTTTTATTATTATAATTAGATTGGTTTATATAATATTTTATATTATTTTATTCAATTAATATTTTTTTTAAATAATTGGACAATTTTATTTTAAATTTTATCATGTTACGTGGATGATATATTTAATGTATTTATTTTATGTGTTATAGTTTTGGATTAAATTACATAAGTTATTAATTTATTTGATAATTATCTATTATTTGTTATTTGTTATATTAACTAGTAAAAGTGGAGTAAGAGCTAGACTAATACTTAACGAATAAAGATATATAGAATATAAATAAAACTAATTTTATACAGATATGAATATGAATTTACTTGCTTTGTGAGGGCCAGAGGACCCCAGAAATTGTAATTTTGGTACTAAAATAATTCGAAAATATAAAAAATGTGCATGTAAACGCATCACTCATAAAGTAAATCAGTTTGAACGGTTTGAATTAGTCGTTTAAAATCTATTCAATCAATTTTGAAGTTAGTGTCATATGACACCGATGTCATACTAGCCGGACTCTTCTCTCTGCTCAAAAGAAGCTGCTAATTGGTGTCATTCAATTTCACATGCTGACAGTAACAGTAACTGGACAACAATAGTTAAGTAAATCCACCAAACAACTACTGCACCTTGCCCATCATTCATTTTTTTTAATTGCACAACTACCCTTATGTCCCCACCTTCTTTTTCTATTTAAACCTGATTACACATGTTACCTCTCACTATCTCATACACTCGAACACATCACTGAGTCACTCTCTCACTCATACACTAACAAAGTAACAATGAAACACACCAGTCTCCTAGCATTAGCTCTCATCCTTGCCCTTGCCACAACCCCAATCCTTATAAGTGCAGCCGTGACATGTTCTGATGTGTACACTGATCTGATGCCGTGTTTAGGATACGTGCAAGGCGGGTCTATGCAGAGCTCATGCTGCAGCGGTATTCGTGACCTGATGTCTGCTGCTAGCACAAAGGCCGACCGCCAGACTGCATGCAGATGCATCAAGAGTGTTGCATCTAGCGCCGGGGGGTCCTACACCAGCCGTGCCCTGGGAATCCCTAGCCAGTGCCACATCTCTATGCCCTATAAGATGGACCCCAACACCGATTGTGCAAAGTAATTAATTATTCATTTTTGTTATCTAAATTATTTTCGTTGAAAAATTATGTTACTAATTAGATGAAGATAATACTAATAAAGAAAAATTGAAATCTTCACTTTTGCTTCCAATTTTATCTATTTTTTTTCTTATGGTTTAATTTTTTTTTGGTTGTGCAGGATAAACTGATATTGCAGACTAATTAATGATCCTCGGAGATTTCAAGACTCTGAAATTCTCAATTCAACCGTCTATATATTTCAAAATTCGTGCATAGAAAACTGTCTACTTTGAGATTTGCGTATAAAAAAACTTAGACGGTTGGATTTTGAATTTCAGGGGCAGATTTGATTCCTGAGATTGAAGACGGATGAGAAACTTTTTAAGTTAAATAAATAATATTGTACTTGTACTGGTGTTACCGTACCGATTAAGAAAAGCACAGAAATTTTGGATTTAGAGCATGCATGAGATCAAAGATATTTTTTTTTATTAAAGGCTTAGTATCCCGTTTGATTTAACAGAAACAAAAGTTACAAAATAGCAGTAATAACCTTCTGCTCTCTATCGATTACTAATCACTCCCTAGTGCTAATCCTAACCAAGCAACATCATGCAAAACAAAAGACATCCCTGTTACCACCATATTAAACAGATTCCCACAACAACATAACATTTTCTGCCAAAAGCTAACTATATGAGTGAGCCTATGGTGCTATGCATAGCACGGATGGCTAGTGTGCTACGGCTCAATATGGTACTTTTTAAAATCCTAACGGTCAATCCAACCGTTCAATGTGATAACCATATGAATATGTACTTGCAAACTAAATTTTATATTTTTTCGAATTTTTTTACTATTTTTTTAGATAGGTAGAATTTTGATGGTCCAGAATTTTCAGAAAACACTGATTTTTCTACCTATCTAAAAAAATAGTAAAAAAATTCGAAAAAATATAAAATTTAGTTTGCAAGTACATATTCATATGGTTATCACATTGAATGGTTGGATCGACCGTTAGGATTTTAAAAAGTATCATATTGAGCCGTAGCACACTAGCCATCCGTGCTATGCATAGCACCATAGGCTCACTCTAACTATATTATCTAGAACTAAGAGCATCTACATTCCAGCAACTCAAATGAGTTTGTAAATAAGTAAATAACTGTTAATTATTTTTTAAAAATTAAACTCTTTAAAGTTTCTAACTCTCATATCCTTGAAATTAATTTTAGAGTTTCTATTAAGCCACATCATTAACAAATTAAAAATGAGAAATAATTTGAGCCAATCATTTAGTTAGCATGGAGTTTATAAACAGTTTCTTAATAAGAAACTCTCTCATCTCCCATATTCCTGAAATTGAATTAGAAACTGTCACATTATATTATAAACTCTAATAATACTAAATATGTAAATGCTCTAAGCCACATAACAATGGGCTGAAATTAGAACTTAAACAAAATATGCAGTGCCACTGCATCAGTTATCTTTTGCATCCCCATCTCCCTGTTACAACAACACTTGAGAGTCTTTAGGGTCCCATACCCTCAAGGGACGACCCTAAAGGGATATCAAAGACTTAAGAGACTGTTCTTGTCAAAATTTCAGAATTTGTACAAAAGAACATCAAAGTGTGTTAGAGAGAACTGTTCTTGCGAAAATTTCAAAAATTGTGAGTTCGAAAAGAAAAGTTTGCAAAGAGAATCTCTGGAACAATTTTAAAGCCTATGACTAATATCTGGAACAATCAACTTTTTTCATTTTTTTTCTTTAATTCAGAGTAAAATAAAGGAAAATAATATTTAGTATCTTTTAATAACAAATAATATTCTGTCATACTTGTCTCATTTAATTTTATTCAATTTATTTATTTCACAATTATTTTGATTTGGTGTTTTAGAATTTTGATTTACAAAATTTTGGATTTTCATTTATGAGCATTTAAATGGAAATGAAGAAATAATACCCAACAGATCGATAATAGAAAGTATTTGCGCAATGATATTATAGAAATTTTAATTATTTTCTTTACCATTGTAGACTCGAAAGTTTATTTAAAATAAAAGAAAAAAGATCAAGCATACTTTATTGCTTTTGAAAAAATTGTACACAAAACCTAAATTTACTTAAAGGGATTTAAGCACCCATCTCATGTGCTATAGAGACCAACCCCCAAACAATCATTTCATCCGTTGTCTAGTTCAAGTAAACTGCTGCCATTAATGCATTAAACAATGCACGGAGTGTGGTTTTTGGGAGAAGAACACTAAGGTCCTGTTCGGTGCTTTACTGTGTGCGTGGAAAAAAAAAATTCACTCTGACTTTTGAAAAAAACTCCACGCGCACAATACTGTTCCAGTTCAAATTGGACCCGAACCCATTCCCGTTCCCGTTCCCAAGGCGGAGCCGAACAAGCCCTAAAAGTCTGTGAGCTGTGAATTGTTTGATTTTTGTTTTGTTAACATCTTGATGCAAAAATAAATAGTTTAAATTGCATTTTTATATTATTCATGATTGGATTTTTTTCCTAATTGTATGAAAATAAATATTCTTTGTCTATAATAATAAAACTTAATATTTATTAAGGCTAGTTTGTATGTAGTTGTATATCTAAATATGAGATACAATAAATCTATTTTATCAGTTTTAAAAGTGTAGCGAACTTATATGATTAAGTTGCTGCATGATAATATATTGGATTTCTATATCTTTCATTTTGGTAACTGAACACTAAAAGAACACTATGAGAACAAAAAATTATGGTAGCCCATTATTACTTAATGTTTTAATTTCCTCTAATATTTTATCAGATAGGTATACATATCTGTATGCAGTTTTTCTAATATAGCAAATTTATAATAAAAATATACACATCAGATTAACATGATATCCTACAGTTGTTAGTCACACAATTAAAATGGATCTTTCAAAAACAGTTTTCGCTTGTTAATTCATATTGTTTCGCTCACATAAAAGATATTCTCTCAATTCAAAATATCAATAACTGTTCATTTGAATTGAACAGTACTGCTATCCTCCCTCTGCATCATTGGATTTAAATCCAAGGGCTGTACTTTCATGGTATCGGTGTTGTAGTTTAGATTGTACTTCGTTATTTCTATCTCTGTTCTGCGGGACCCAAGTCTGTTTTGGAAGATGGCCAAGAGCATATATTTGAGATGATTATATTTTTACTGTGTAAGACATATTTCGTCATGTATTTTAGAAATAGTTATTTTTTTCTTGGTGCCAAGAGCATAAATTTTCTTGGGGACTTCTTTGAATAGTTAAATAAATTAATAAATAAAATAATTAAGTTTAAACAATATTATCCGGGTCGTGTACGAGAAAAAGAAAAAAACATTGGAACTCCTTGTACGAACAAATTACCTAATAAGTCATATATTATTCTAAAACTACTTTCTAGCTCTGCTTGCAAAAATATATATATATATAGAGTTGAGCTACGGTGCTTCATGAAATAAAGCGAGTGTTTTACTTCACGTCTATATCTTCAATTGTGAAGTTTAAAAAGTTGATTGGAATCGTTCAAAATTATCTCCGTATTAAAATATGCTTGGAGATCAAATTTTACAATTTGTAGAAATTTTTTACTATTTTTTTTAGAATTTTTTTAAAATCACTGTTTTTCAGAAAATTGTGGACCATAAAATATAAGTGATTTTCAAAATTTCGAAAAAAATAGTAATAAATTTTCAAAAAATGTAAAATTTGATCTCCAAGCACAATCAATATGGAGATCAACTTGAATGGTTCGGATCAACATTTTGAACTTTAAAATCGTAAAATATGAGTGTGAAGTAAAACACTCGTTTATACAAACTTTAATTTTAGGATGTAATTTGAGTTTCCACCATAACAATGTCTTATCTATTTGAACCCTTCTAAAATCGAGAAATTGATATAAGGATCTGACAGTAAAAAGCCCTTTGAATCCCATCTCCAACTCATATTATCAGGAGAGCAGGTTGGGTCCGATGGGTTTCGGGACCGTCTGATCTACTTTAAGAGTCGTGCACACGAATTTTAAAGCAGACGCAAAAATCGCGGATGCAAATTTTAAAGCAAATCGGACGGCCATCGAACCCATTGAACTCACTTTGAGTCCGATGGACATCGGACCCAAATTGACCTCTATTATCAGAGCCATCATCCAGGGTTAAATTGCAAATTAAATGGTGTATTTTTTGCCAATCTTGCAAGTCAACCCGATGTAGCTGTCTATGAAATCTAATGGCATTACCGTGGGAACAATCACTATTGTATTGTATTTGTATTGTGGAATCGATGAAAAAGAGTGCCTCCTGACATTTAATTAAAAGATTGCCCAACGGGTCCTTGGTATCCTGATAATTCTATGATTATAAAACAATTAATAATAAATAACTGGAACAAAAGGTTTTGGGGCACATTAAACCACTGAAATTTCTCAAACAAAAAAGTCTCCAATTCGTGGCCTTTATTTTTATTTTATTTTAATCTTCATATGATACATTGTCAAGGATTAATGGATCAAGTTTTGAAAAGGATAGCTACATATAATCACGCTCTTAGTAAAGATTAGTAAAATAAGCAAAATGATCCAGGCACTCGTACAAAAAACGAACTGATCCCTGTCAAGATTGCTAAAAAATAATCAAAATGGAAGATGAATCACTAAACTAATTGTGAACTTGCATTTAAAATTTCTGGTAAAGCAACTTCTCTCTGCTAGTCTCTCTCTCAGGTTTCCCCTCATATGCCAAATTAATTATCCTCATTTCATTGCTATCTACCAATTGAATATTTTGAAGTTGAGGATCATTTTGCTCTATATCTGAACTCTCTGACTCTATCTGCTCAATTTCTGCAACAATTAGAGAATGCATCCGAGCCCGCTCTCTGTCTCTTGGATAAGTACAGTACAAGAAGGAATATATTGAGCAACAAAGTAGATATGGAATAGATATGGCAGTGTAAAGTGCCTTAGCTAAAGAGGCAGCATTTTCTTGATTTATCGTAGGATCATCACTCTTATCGTTGTCTCCTATTTTATATCCATATACACGTTCAGCTAAAATCCCAACAACTGGAGGGGCAAATGAGGCTAGCATAGACTCAAAAGATCTGTCCAGCGCATAGATGGTTGTTCTTGATTCCTCTGGTACTATCTCAGCAAATATTGGGCTGCATGAAACATTAAGGTCAAATCATTACAGTTATCCTTGTTTAAGTGATAATTAAGACCAATTGTGGTAATTTATTTCATTATTGTTAAGTAGCAAAGCCAGGTTGGGATGCCATACTGATACCATCACAACCTCCATCAGATATTGCAAGTATAAATTCAGTAAAGGGATACAACTAAATTAAGGTTTGACAGTTTGAACTTCTCAGAGTTTTACTTCACACCATATTAGGCGTTGCATTTTGCAGTCTGACTTGGTGACTCATAGTTGTAGCTCTGTCTGAAAAGATTATGTAGTTTGATATTGGTAGTATTGACTTTCTATCGCATTGATTGTCTGACAGTACTAACTTAGTGCCGGATAATAAGGAGCAAGAAATTAGTTTGTTGGGAGTCATCAACTTTGGATATACTAATAAGAGGAATTTGGTAGGTACATGAGAAAAAAAAGCTCAAGGATGACCATATTTTTTGCAACCAGGGAATCAAATGAAATCTTTAGTTCAAACTAGATAAAACCAGAACTTTGTCCAGTTCTGCTTGTTAAATTGTTAACATACTAACCTGAGTGCATAATTAGCAACATTTAACAAAATCAAATGACATACTTGTTTGTAGCAGGATCATTCCAAGAGATGAGCAAACCCATGACGAATATAGCAAGAGCATGTGAAAACCTAGTTGATGGGTCATCTGGTAAAGCCAGTAGCAAAATTGCTGCAAGTGGAATTGCTAAACCAGAGCTGATCTGTGACAAAATTATCCTTCCTCCGTTGGGAAAATGCCGAGCAAGAAAATCTCCCATCTTACCCCCAAACAGACCCCCAATTGAAGTGGCAACAGAAAAAAGAGTCATCAGGAATCCTGTGTACGCGTGCGAGAATCCAATAAGCTCAAACCACATTGGCACAAAGGAGAGGGAAGCCCACGGGAAAGTACCAGCGACACCCTGTGCGACGATAATTTGAAATGACGGCACTTGCATGACAGATTTAGCCTCTTTTATTAGATCCTTAGCCTCTTGCAGTGCCGACCTGCGTATACCTCTCTTGTTAGTCAAGACAGCACCACTTGCAAAATGTGGATCTACAGCAAAGTGCCAAACAAGAAATCCAACTACCATGCTTATAAGTGCAACTAGATGGAAAGCAATTCTCCAGCCAGCTATACCCATTATTGTGGTAGAAGCTAGGTAAATTGAGAAAAATCCTCCGAATATGGAGCCGAAAAATCCAGTAAATTGTAACCAACCAAATGCCGAACCGCGTGTTTCATCATCAGTGGAATCAGCAACTAGGGATTGTATAGCTGGTATGACCAACGCTAGCCCAATGCCATTCAGACCTCTTGAGATTGCTACCTGCTTCACCAAGTAATTTTATCGAATGAACTAAAAAAAGTAAGGGCTTCATTAAGCAATAAAAACCAGTTTTTGTAAGGAGTATTATCAATCTTTTAATCAACTATCACCTGCAACTCTAAATACGTCAAATAAATTCCAATATATGACAACAGGTTTGTCGTTTTGCAAATGGTACATACTGATTTGCCCACTAAAACAGATTTCTCTGCATATTTTTTTTTTCCAATTTGATTTGATAAAGCAATGAATTTTCTTTTTAAAAATAAAACAATGAAATTCTAACATTCAACAGCAGATAAAATGGATCATTTTTCATTTTTTAATTTAGCTGATCTATTGAAGATTAAAAGATAAAATTCCAAGATCTATTGGAAACACTAAAATTGGTCAATTAGTTTTTTTTTTTTTTTACAAGTAGTGGGGAGCACCCACCGATTTCATTGGAGAACAGCTTGGGTCCGATGGGTTTAAAGCAGATCGGACGGTCATCGAACCTATCGAACTCACTTTGAGTCCGATGGGCATCGGACCCAAATTGGTTCCATTTCATTGATATGAAACCATGCAACAGTAGACTGGTACCAAACAGCTGGTACACAGCCACTGTGAAAAATAGGTCAATTAGTCAATAACAGATATAGACACAATAGGAGAGAATAATTAGTCAAAAGAAGAAATTAGACAAGTGAACAGTCAAGTGTTACACCCCGCCCTCAAGGAATTCATATCACCTAAGGTACCTCAATTTTTGAGTTTGAATCCGGTCCCTTCTTTATACAGTAATACGAATCTTAAATAAAACTTGTCTAAATTAACAACCTGTAGAAAGGTGCTGGAAATGCCGACAAGGAAGGTAGCAGCAGCCCACAAAAACGCACCAAGAGCGATGACATGGGCCCGGTTGTGCCGTGTAGCCATGTAGGCTGCGAGAGGGTAGCACGCCGCCTGTACAATTGACCTGAAGAGAGTCAATGACCCGAGACCGGTCGGCGTGGCATGAATCGCCGCACCGACCTCCTTGTACACTGCTGGAAGTAAAGCCTCATCTGCTCTCTCCATGATTGAGGCAAGATTGACTAACACCAGCGTTCTCCTCTCTTCCCATAAGCCCATTTTTGGTAAGATTGAGAGAGACTGAGAAGAGAGGTTTATAGATCCAACGACGCTTCAGCGGGAGAAAGTGCACTTCACAAGTTCACTACTGCCTACTGGATGGCATTTGAGGATTGTAGCTGGACTAGGGAAGGAGATATTGACTTGTTTGGGTCGAAGTCGAAGACGCTGTGCCGTAAACCAGCGTAATTTTCTCAGGTGAAATCGTGATTTTTCTTGAGAGAACGTGAATCCAATCCAAATTTTAAAATAACATCATTAATGTTAAGGTTAATTGACTAATTGTATGTATACCTCTTGAAAATTTCGAAATTACTTATTATATTTGTCTTTCTAAATTTTAAAAATTCACAAACTAATTAATTTACATATAACTTAATTGACACCTATTTCACCATTGTACTCATGTACTGTCTACCACCACCTCACCATAAATGACATAGGCACTATGGTGTATATCCAAATAGTGTATATCCACCGCGTCATCAAAACATGAAATATTGTATATTCAAATAGTGGTTGTTGTCGACATATGCGTTAAGTTGACACTTAGGTATTTATTTCTGTTTCGTACTAGCTATTTATTAGCAAATGAAATTATTTTAGTTGATATTTGTGAATAATCTATAGAAAATTATTCTTATAGTAGTCCTTAGAGTGGAAAAAATGGCACGGCGGAGCCGGCTCCGTCACAGAACGGCACGGCACGCGTGTTGGATTTTAATCCAAGGACTGTATATTCTCCTTGCTGACTTGCAATAGATCATGGATATGAATTTTTTTTTTTATTGTTCATTCTCTCGGTGCGCCAGTTTAGAACTTTAGATGATACTTCGTTATTTCTTTCTCTGCTCCGCGGGACCCAAGTTTTTTGTTCAATTTTCAGATCGTACGATCAGAATTCGGAGCAATCTGATCCACGTTTGTAACACACGGGATCTTTTATATTAGTGCAGATTTAAATCGGACAGTCCAGATGTTAACTCAAAATTTGGGTTGACTTGGAGGATACAAATTCAGTTTGTTCTGTCGTAGTGTGCTTCTAATTATTTATTTTAGACAATCCTGCAGGGTTATTTTTCTAAACGAACTTGATGTGTTTTGTAGGATCCAACTCCTCCTAGATACCTTAGAGGATCCAGCTCACTTCAGTCGGTTTGGGATTTGAGCTAGCGCAGGAGGCAGTATTATTGGGTTATTGGGCTTGGAGATTCGTGACAAGTTAAAAAGAACGGTCCGGATCTACTAATTGTAAAAGATTCCTTTTTCCGGTTTTTGTAGCCGTTGTGTACTCTGTCACTCGAGCCCACTGGAATTCGGATCCAGTGAAGTAATCTAATTTTTGGGTTTTGAATCGAGACCGTCCAATTCAAATTTGGGAAAATCCATCTCCCAAGTGAGCGCACACAATTCGAATCCCGAGACGATCTCGAGCGACGAATTCGAATCAGATGGTCTCAATCCAAAATCCAAAGATTGAGTTACTTTGGGAGATCCGGACCCAGCCCACTGAGGAGTTTTGCTTTCACATTTATGAGGGTTGCTTTTTGTTTTTCACCTTTGCAAGTACATCTATTCTTTTGATTTATGATAGAGAGAAAAAATCTTCCTCTCTTGAGGCGGTTCAATTGGCATTTGATCAAATTCGATTCGATGCTCAATTAGAGCTTATTTGATTTGTATTAAGATTCGTGCGGATCGAATTACTTTATAGAGAATCGGACCAAATTACTTTCTCGAGAGACTTGACAATGTCCATTTCGTCAAATTTTTCTTCTCCATTTCGATTTTAAAAAGAATTATTATAATATTTTGTTTTAAAAAATTTGAAAATATTTTTTTAACGCATAACTCGTAAATTATATTGAACTTATGCATGCAGACAGTTGAAAAATGTTAAATATTTTTTTTGAGTGAATTAAATAAATTTTAATTATGGAATCAACTGAATGCAAACATTCGGAACGCATGTATTCAAAAAGAGAGAGCAGGTTGGGTCCGATGTCCATCGGACTTAAATTTGAGTCCGATGGGTTTCGGGACCGTCCGATCTTCTTTAAGATTCGTGCGCATGAATTTTAAAGCTGACGCGAAAATTGCGGGTGCGAATCTTAAAAAAGATCGGACGGTCATCGAACTCACTTTGAGTCCGATGGACATCGGACCCAAATTGTCCTCATTCAGAAATTCTATCTAAACGTATGAGTTCATAACGACTTGTGAACACATGCGTTCAAATATAGTCATATTGTTTTTTTTAGTTTTTCAAAATAAGAATATTATTGTTTTTTTTTTAAAGGTAATCGGCTTAATGCTGTTAACAATTGTATTAATAAAGAAAAAGTTATTTACAGGATATTACAGTAACACCTCCCGTAGTACTTTAGAAGGTATTACTTGTTCGAAGACGGCACAAACCACATATATATGTTACATATGTAGGTCTGTTCGTTTGTCACGGTATTACACGGGATAGGATTTGATGGGAATGGGAATCTACTTTTGAAAAGGTGGAAACCCATAGACACATGTACGTACGGGATTGATTATGGAAATATGTTGAAATGAGTGTTCGGTTGTACTGTGGGATTAGTTGTAGAAAATCATGATTTATTTTAAAATTATATATTTCTATTTAAATTTCTACCTATTTAAAATAAGAAAAAATATATATATTTGGAATTCGAATCAAATTGAGTTCGGAAATAAAAAAAATATGGAATCTCACCTATTTAAATTTATATATAAATTTGTAGAAAATATTATTTTAAATTAAGAAAAAATTAAAATAATATTTATAAATTGATGTAATAATAATAATAATAATAAATTGTTCACTGACCTTAAGAGAAACTAAAGTTGACGTAATTTAAAAATAAAAAATTTAATAATATTTATAAAATTGATGTAATAAAAAAAATTTTGCACTAACTCGCGAACTAAAGTTAGTTAGTCTCAGCTTTAGTCCCAGCTTCAATAAAAAAAATTAATATATGCAAGTTTCTCAAGCAAACTTGTAGAGTTCAGTTCCGGACCCGACTAACTGAAGTTAGTTAGTCCCACAAAGGGTAAAATGAAGCACTTGAGAGTAGGTCCGATGGGCATCGAACCTACTCTGGTTCGATGGGTTTAATCATTGTCTATTTTTTTTAAGATTCGTGCGGAACGCATTAAACTTCGTACGTATCTGTTTTAATTTTTGTGCGCACAAATCTTGAATTAGATCGGACGGTCATCATGCTCGTTGAACCTAAAAGTAGGTCCGATGCCGGCATCGGACCTACTCCGTTCTCAAAATGAAGATGCTAGGTACATGTATATAAGATCTTGATAACTACTTGGTTTCAGCGTATTTGTTATTGTAGGCAACGGGCTTGGCCCATATTAGGTTTTGATATTCTACAAATTTGATGTCATATTAAATATAGTTAAAATAATCGACAGACGCATCTTAAGATTTATTTTATATAAAAAAATTAGAAAGAAAATTTTCACAAATTGAAATTACTTCGTTAATACTAAGAAGATAAAAATACATTATTTCATATGTTATATATCTTCTTTTATCTCATGTTTTGTTAGGGTTATTATTCGGCCCAAAAACTATTTAATGGGCTAAATCATCATGTCAATTTATATGGAAAATGTACACCTTTATATGTTCATCTTAATAATTTATTTCTGAATGTGACAATTGCCTATATTTTTTCAATGGTACGTTTGGATCGTGCAAGGATTAGTACAAGAATAGCGATTTTTGGGTTAGTGGTTGAGAATAGTGCTAACCCGAGTCGTTTGAGAATAGTGTTAACTTTGGACTATTCGGGTTAGTAAAAATGTCGTTTGGATTGTATATTTGGAATAGCGATGGAGGGAATGAATAAAGTATTGATTAAACTAATAATATTTTACATTTGATATTTAAATTAATATTATGTTACATTTAAACTAATATTTTATTTAATACTAATTGATTATAATCTAATATTATATTTATTTAATACTAATCTAATCAAATCTGATATTATATTTACTAATGTAATATTTAAACTAATATTATATTACATTTATTTAACACTTAACATT
Organism: Carex littledalei; assembly: GCA_011114355.1. Taxonomy (NCBI): domain Eukaryota; kingdom Viridiplantae; phylum Streptophyta; class Magnoliopsida; order Poales; family Cyperaceae; genus Carex; species Carex littledalei. The sequence continues at coordinate 13,045,631 of CM022082.1, forward strand.
TAAACTAATATTATATTATATTAAATTTTTAAATTAATATTTATTATATTTAATCTAACATTTTATTTAATATTAATCTGATATTATATTTATTTTATACTAATCTAATATTTTAATTAATATTATATTAAATTTAATATTTAAACTAATATTTTATTTAACACTAATCTAATCTATTATTATATTTATTTAATACTAATCAAATATTTTATTTAATACTAATTTAATATTTAAACTAACTCTAATTGATAGAATGAAAATTATTTTTTTATTAATATCACTAACCCCACTAGCTCTATTCTTGCTAACCCACCATTTCTATATGAGTTAGTAGAATAGAGTTATTCTTGAGCTAACCCAATTTTCTAATTGTTGTTTGGATCACTCAAGATTAAGAATAGTGGAGCTAACCAAAGTTAGCTCTATTCTTGCCCCATCCAAACGCAACCTAATGTTGCACATAATAAACATTTTGTTAGTTGTCATTAACAATTGATTTTAACATATAATTATGAAAAACAATTATGCTATTGTGCGTTTTTAACATTAAGCTAATTAGTTTGAAAAAAATAGTATTCTTTAAACATTTCGCTACTTCATTTTAACATTATCTAGTTTCATTTAATATTTATATAGTTGTCGGTAGTCCGTATGGCGACCAAAGTGGAGAACGGGACCTTTCATTTTACATTTTAGCTCTTTGGAGCCTTTTCAAAAATATTGTCGTTTAATTATTTAAACGTGTAATTTTGCTTCATAGTTTATACTATTTATTTGATTAAAATAAATCCGACGTAAATAGGGAATCTTTTACAATTACTTGATCTGGACCGTTCTTTTTAACTTGGCATGAATCTCAAAGCCCAATAATATTGCCCCCTCTAAATCCCAAAGCGGTTGGGAGTTAATCTCAAACCGTAAAATGAAGGGAATCTTTTACAGTAATGGAGAAGATACTTGTCCCTCTATAGAAAGGATAGGTAGCTTATTAGAATTTAGATCCTCTCCGGTACCGTAATAGGGAATCTTTTAAAATTGTTGGATATGGGCCGTTCTTTTTAACTTGGCACGAATCTCAAAGCCCAATAATACTTCCCCTGTGTTAGCCTGAATTTCAAAAGTTGGGATCTTTTTTTTGTAAAAAAATCTTCGCAAAAACTGCAAAGTCACGAGGGAAATCGAACTCTCGATCTTTGAAATCTTTTACAATATTAGAGAAGATACTTATCCCAATGTACATGGTACAATTTAATTAAGATCCCTTCATTAAAAATGTGTATAGTTTCAGTTTGTATGCTTGCCGTGATTTTTATTAATATCCAAAATTAATTACAAAATATTAATTATATCTTAGTTGGATATTTTTAAAAAGTCCAAACCGACCATTAAATGGCCAGTTCACTTTTTTTCTCAACCGCTATTAAATTTGCTGTTTAAATGGTCATTAAATAATCTTTATTAGCGTACAATTAAATAGTAGTAATCAAAGTAGGAGAATGAACGATATATCCAAAGGTGCATGAACTCATGACGGCCATTTAATAAATTAAACAGCAATTCAAAGGTGCATGAACTCATGATGACCATTTAATAAATTAAACAGCAATTTCAAAGGGGCATGAACTCATGATGGCCATTTAATAAATTAAACAGTAATTTCAAAGGGGGCATGAACTCATGATGGCCATTTAATGAATTAAACAACAATTTCCCAATATTAACGTCACAGGTGCATGAATTTCAAAGGTGATTAACGTTACACATGCACCTTTGAAATTGTACGCTCTTTCAATTTCCCAATTTCTCAATATTGCACCTTTCAAAGTAGGAGAATGCACCTGACCATTTAATTGTACGCTAATAAAGTCTACTTAAAGACTATTTAAACAGGAAAAAAAATTGAGAACCAATTATTTAATGGCCGGTATTTTTGAAAATACCCAGCTGAGCTGAGTATAATTAATATTTTGTGATTAACTTTGGATATTAATAAAAATGGCGGGTATGCTTGTCTCACCCACAAAGCAAAAAAAACAAAAAGTAAAGAAAAAATAATAAAAAAAGAAACAGAAGTTTATACAAACAGCAGCGTATAGTAGCTAGGTACAGATGACGAGTTCATATGCTATATACAGTATCTCGAATTTTGAGTTTAGAATCCGAACCCTTTGATTAGAATCCAGTATTGGTATTTAACTCTTTCCAAAATAAAAATAAAAATAAAATAAACACCCTAAATTGTGAGAATTCCAAAAATACCAGAGCCTCCAAACCAATCTGCAACTTCATTCTTGAAGGGCTACAGATTGGCTTGGAGGCCCCTAAAAAACCTCAATATATTTAATATTACAATCGTTATTTGAGTTTTTGGGGGGGCCGCCAGGCCAATCTGCGGCTCCCCAAGAATGGGCCGCAGATTGACTTGACGGCCCTAGTATTTTTGGAATTCCCCACAAATGATTTTTTGGTTTATTTATTTTTAATATGATATAAATAAAAATTTCAGCGGTGAAACTTTGGAAAAAAAAATTGCACTTGGACTTGGTTGAAAAAAGAAAATCAACATCCAACTATTTGCTGATATGTAGTTGGAAGGAAAGAAAAGAGGACAGTTGATTTTGTAGCACAAATGCTAATATTTTCTACCTCCCATAAAAATATAAAAAAAAAATGGATAAGACATGGTGTTAGGCTATTGTACAAATATTAAGTGTAGAAAATAATTTACTATTATTTTGGATTTTGAAAAATGACCCAATTTGATATGCAAATAGTTGTATTTTTTATCTTTACAAAATATTAAAAATAATATTTTTTTATGAAAATTGCAAAATTAGATATCCTAAAAGATTTTATTATGTACAATACATTGAGCGTCTTAGATCGACCATTGATTTTCAGTCGAAATAAATTGCACTTGAGAGCACACATGCTTTCATTTCCTAACATAACAATGTAAATTTAAAATATTGAAAATAACGGATTCGTCTTACTTACATCAAGCAAATTACGCTCCAAACTAGTAGGTGAAAGAAATTATTTTCTATTTTCATACTTATCAAATATCACAAAAAGAAATCACAATATAAATACTATAATGTTCATGTATTTTTTTTCTCTGATTTATAATTAGCAGTGAGTCAGTGAGTTATCAGTTCAAAATTTCTAAAAAATAAAATTAAAATTATCAAGTAATAAGATATAAATAAAAAGTTTCTCATTTGAAAACATAATGTCTTGTGCTAACAAGTATTTCAATTAATTTTTCTAATGTTGTGATTATATATAAAAGATTAGTTATTTTAAACAACTAATTTTACACAGTAAACAAATTATCAAAAAATAAATTTAATAGAATATTTAAAATTGACTAGCATCTACATTTTAACATTATATCTTTTTGAGTAGCAATGTTAGACAACAAAAATAAGCTTCATAAATTTCAATGACGAGACAAGTTCTGTTTCACCAATTATTTGTACTCATATGTCTTAAACTTATCATATTCTCTATAATTATATAAAGTGTTGCATTTATCAATTGTATTGCATTATTGTGATAAGCGATTGTATAACATGTAATTATATTTTTGGGTATAGAAGTTTATACTCTAGATATCTTAAATAAACAAATGAGAAACATAATTTTAAAATGTTTATTTAATTTCCTCCAATATTTAATCAAATAAGCCTATTTGTAATATTTTTTATAAAACAACTATTGGCTCAGAATGTACAAGTGTTGGAAGCATATGCAAATTTATATCGGAAATAAACACACTAGATTAACATGACACCCCATTATTGTTGTTTAGTCACAAAAATGGTGTCTCCCAAAATCAATTTAGCATGTTAAATCATGTCATTTCGGTCGCATTTAGTGGAAGACGTTAACTATACCGAACAAATTGACATGCGGTTAAGCCCAATATAAATATTTTGGGCCTAATTAAAGCCCAAAATAACAAAAGAAAAAAGTTGGTTGGATAACAATAACCGTCACGGTCAACTTCAAAGAAAAACATTAGACTGTGGGGCCCACAGAGGTAAGGGTAAGGGTGAACAAGTATCCTCTCCATTACTGTAAAAGATTCCCTTCACTTTACGGTTTGAGATTAACTCTCAGCCGCTTGGAGATTCGGACTAAAGCAGGGGGCAGTATTATTTGGCTTTGAGATTGGTGCCAAGTTAAAAAGAACAGTCCAGATCCAATAATTGTAAAAGATTCCCTATTACGGTACCGGGGAGGATGTGAATTCGGGTAAGGGTGACTGCGTCACGTCACCGCAGGATGATCTTATCCGTTTGCAAATGAGTTAAAAAATGGAGAAAGCTAGAAGCACTGACAGGTGTCAGTCAATCCCAATGGTAAACCTCTTGGATCCTCTGGTCCAATTTCCAAACCTTGTGAATCTTTTCATATAACGGGTTATTTGGGTTCACTTTTGTTCTTGTTTCTGGTCATGGAACTTGATGGCTGTATTTGGAAAGCCATAGAAGATCGATCTGGTATTATTCAACGGTAATAGCCATTGTTGTTTTCTTTGAGTCTCCCAATCAATAGGAGCAAAACAGCAAACAATAACTTGATCTGATCTGATCCTTTATATTAAAATGGATAATCTCTTCCCATTTGGGGTAGTTAGAGAATTGAGATTTCACAGCATCTTATTGGCTTGGCTTCAAATAGCCCTTTGTCTTTTCTAACAATTTTTCTCCACCGTTAATAAACAAAGAGTAGAATTATATTTTTTAAGTTTTAAAAAACTTAATTTTAAAATTTATTGAATTGTTTTATAATAATGAATTTCAACCTTTGAAGTTGATCTAATTCATGAATCATGTATTTACATACAAAATTTGTAAATTTGTAAATTAATTTTGTATAAAGTCAAGAAGTCAAAAAATAATAAACATTATAATTAACTTATAAAGCTTCTTTTTTTCATCGCATGTCTTATACTAAATTAACTCGAAAATTTATAAATTTGAAATGTAAACATATCACTAGTGAAGTAAATCGATTTTAACAGCTTGAATTTGTCATCTGAATTAATTTGATAGGTTTGATTACATGTATATAAAAATTAAAAGTATATTTTAATAGCCTTCCAAAAATTATGAAATTATGAAATTACATGTATATAAAAATTATGAAATTTTGACCTCATTTCAATCACTTGAGAATCGGACCTACTCTGTTCGATGGTTTAATCACCGTCGATTTGCTTTAAGATTTGTGCAGAACGCTTTAAAATCCGTGCATGTTTGTTTCAATGTTCGTGCGCACAAATCTTAAATTAGATCGGACAGTCATCGTGCTCGTTGAACCTAAAAGTAGGTCCGATGGGCATCGGACCTACTCCGTTCTCCATTTCAATAGCCTTCCAAAAAAAGAGAGTTGAATTGTCATTTTGATCCGTTGATTTTGTTAACTCTTGATGCATATGGAAAATAAAATTGAAATGATGTAATATTTTGTGCAGCCATATTGCATGATATATACAAATTATCTAATCAGTTAGTATTGTAATCTACAAGTTTAATAAATGGTTACTTGAGATTTAATTTTATTGACATCGATTTGACACCATGACATGAACATTGGATCACTCCTCTACAATTTTGTTTGATATTAAATTAAATCAACAAATAAGTTTATCTTGATTTTAAGATTTCAATAATAATGTCATCGAACTTCAAGCAAGTAAAATATTAACTTGCAGACAAAATATTCTATTTTATAATATAAAATCTAGACAATCATAGTCAAACACGGAAATACGAGCATTAAATTTTCCTATGAATTAGGAGAACGGAGTAGGTCCGATGCCCATCGGACCTACTTTTAGGTTCAACGAGCATGATGGCCGTCCGATCTAATTTAAGATGTGTGCACGAAAATTGAAACAGACCGTACAAAGTTTAAAACTGTTCCGCACGAATCTTAAGACAAATCGACGGAGATTAAACCATCAAACCAAAGTAGGTCCGATGCCCATCGAACCTACTCTCAAGTGATGAATTAGAATAAGAATAAGAATAAAGAAAGGATAAAGGGAAGCGAAACTCCAAAAGTATCACTTAATAAAATACAAATACTATCAAAACTCAAAACCACCTCCGCTAAATTCGGACCTGAACTCTCTAAAAAATATTTTATTTATGTAAATTTCTATGAATCTATGAAATTATAATGTAATATTTTTTCTAAAGCAACACCAATTATATTTTGTCACCGTTAACATGAATGGCTGATTCAAATCATAGTTCATAATTTGTAATTAATTCGTGTTTAATTCACGTTTAATTCGTTTTTTTTTTACGTTTCCGAACCGAGCACCAAATAAAATACAAAAAAACGTATAATACGTTTTATTCGCGATAAAACGCAACAAAAAAAAAATTTATTTTTATTTTTTTGCTTCCTTGTGATACCGAATCATTCATAAATTATACTCAAATTATTCTCGAATTATGAATTTTTAACGTTGCCAAACCGAACTGAATTATTTATATGTCACTATGATTCAAATAAGGAAAAAAAGAATAACACACAATTGTAGGGAAAAAAAAGTAGAGGATGTAAAGGTAACGCAATAAATCCCTATAAATTCCCCATTTCAATCCATCAATCTCTTTCTAGTAGAAACAACCACCCGTTTAATTCAATTCAAAGAAAAGAACCCCAAACAAAACAAAACCTTCTCACACCCCAACAGCTCCTACAAATTTAAGATCACAACAAATAGTTGCAAAAAGGGGATAACAAATCATACAAGAAATGAGTCTCTTAGATCATCTCTGGGATGAGACAGTGGCAGGACCAACGCCGGATTCAGGCCTCGGCAAGCTCCGAAAGCACTCCAGTTTCAACCAAACTGGCACCTCCAGTTGGTCGGCTAGTGGTGGCAGTGCTCCGGCCTTGACCCGCAGTTTAACCTTCTTACGGACTGCCACGTCACCCAACGGGTATAGTGGTGATTCAGGTACCGGGTCTGGACCCGCTTCACCGGCTAGTGTGCCTGGTTCGCCATCGCCTCTATCACGTGAGATCTTGTTCTCAGTTATCTTTTATTCCCTTTATAATTTTCTTTGGATCTGAAACAAATGAAGAGGAAACGAATGAGCTTGGATTGAAATTTGCTATTCTCCTGCTATTTCATGGCATATTGGGTAGGATCACAACTAGTTGCCCAATAAATTAACTGAGTTCCTTTTTATAATGGGGTAAATAAATCTTTTCCAATTATTCACTATGAACAGGAAAGATGAATCCCGTCGTTATCACCTTATAGGGAAATAAATTTTATTTTGTTCACATCTGTTTAATCATTTATATTCTGTGCTAGATAGTTAATTTGTTTGCCAATATTATATATAATTATTATTTTAATTTGTTTATATCTATGTAGCATCTACACCTACAAGTGATTGGAGGACTGCAAGGAGAAAACAGAGAGCAATGGCAGAGAGTACTGATGCTGTCATACAACCTAGAAACCCCACTGTTTATGACTGGTAATGCTCTTTTCTTTGCTCTTTTTAGTTAAGAAATTGCATTACTATTATCTCTGCAAGAATTATCATATCAATTAATTAAGTCATGTTTGGTTTAAGGCAACCAGTGAGGCTTCCATTTTAGTGATTAGTTTAGGATAAGTTGTTTATCCATTTTCCCTATTCATAGCATTTATTTCTAAAATTGTCAGTTAATTAGGATAAGTTGCAGATAGAGTCTAAAACTGAGAATAATGTAGGCAACATCAGGTCTAATAAACTCTTATATTATTGCCAAACTATATACTATTAATAGTGTTCAATTGTAAACCAATCGGTCAATAGGGCTAAGTCAAGCTAAAATCACCAAAATTGAGGTTAATTGTGGCAAAATTAGGTTCAATTGAGGCTTATCTACTTGTACATCCGAGGGCTAGTTGACTCTCAATTGGATAAATTGGATTCATAATCGAGTTTTACACAAAGAAAGGTTATTTACTTGGTGAGACCTGGTATGTGTTGCCAAAAAAAAAAGACATAAAGCAAATTGGTCCAATTGTAATACTTGAATTTTGGTGGTCTGTTGGGTTTTTATTCTTTTTTAAGAAAAGTGGTGCAGTCACCATTTCCATTTCTCTGAAACAGTGTCACTTAACCTCCACCACCCTCTTTAATTGGAAATTAATTTATTTAAATTACACCTGTCTAAATGTCTTTTAAACATGGTCATTAATGGGTGTTTTTTTTTAATTCCAAGAGTTAACCAAAATGGCATATTTTATCTTTAATTCTCTCTACAAAAGCAATGGTATATGTATTTATTTTACTTTTGTTTGCTCATTTGGATGATTTGTATCTATCACCAATTAATAACCATTGTGGCAGCTTTCCCTGTTACTTTTGCTTAGAATGTATGTCTACAAGTTGAATATATTATACTAATCTCTATAGGAAGGAAATTGAAAGACAGTTCTTACTGTTGGAGAAATATGCTAATCTGCATTTTAATAAAAGTACTCTCTCCAATATATAATCTTTATTGAGAGTAAAATGGATATCATAGATGGCAATAATATTAAGGTCAAGTATTTTATTGACTGATGTAATTAATGCATAGGTTTTAGAAGCTAATTGAAATAAATGTTATTTTGTAATGATTAACTGTGCCATTCAAAAGATTCACATGTATTTGCACAAGTGCTTTTTGTACTACACATACTTGAATGGCCAAATGAAGAAGAGATTTCTTTATATGTGCCCCTTAAGAATTTAGCATATTAAATTGAGGTGTGGTGTTTTGAATGTTTTTATATTCAAAAAATTGAGGTGTAGTATTTGGATATATTGAGGAAATGGAAACAGAGAGAGACATGGAAAAAATTTATTTTCTTCATGTTCAAAGCAATATAGTTGGTATTGTCTTTGTTGTCTACGTGTCATGACAAATTGACAATATATGTTCTTTTTTATTGTTGTTTTCAATCATCTTTTCATCTAAGAAATTTTTAATGTTTGTTAATTTCTTTCAGGGTGGTGATTAGCTCCTTAGATCGTTAAAAGTGACTAACAGTGCTGAAGAAAAGAAAAGCATGTAAGAACTGTTAGGACACTGCTATGTTAATTGTGTTTTTGTAAACTAGTTATCTGTATCTACGGTAAAATGTTTTTTTGTAATTATTGTATAATAAGAACTCGGTAATGCAAAATTTCCGGGCTTCATCACAGTCTTATGAGGCTTCACCAAGTATATGTGTAATAGTTTGAGAGGTTTGCTTATGCTCGCTGTGTAATTGCTTAGCTATGGCTATATTATAAGTTTATAATCCAATTAGGCAAGCTAATACAAATTCAAACATCTATAATAATATCTACTAAAAATCAAATAAAAGGTCGGACAAGATCTATTGTAGGTGATTTGCTCTGTATTTAACAATTGTTAGGTTGCACCTACTTATGTGATGTTCCTTTCTAATTATATCAATACCTACTTGTTTTCATCACCAATACTGTCCACAAAAGGAAAAAATGGTTCATGCTTTATTTTCTGGTTGTTCTTCTCAAACTGGTCTTTATCATATCCAGGAAAAAGTCATGCAATGGATCATTTTTTTATCTGAAAAGTTTGACAAGGAAGATACATAATTGTTGCAATATTTCACTATGTGTGTGTGTGGAAGGAAGCAATGATTCTAATAAAATTTACCCTGGACAAACAATAATATGTTAGAAGTTAATTAAAAGGGCTTAAACTTGATTCGAGAAAGTAAAGTCTACACAAAAGCTTGGAAACAATTGTCTCTTACTTTTAGTTGTCATAGTTTGTTCTATCTAAGATTATGTTAATTTAATTTCAAATAAAATATGATGTTATCTCAGGGTTGTGATTATTTCTCTCCATGGATCAGTAAGAGCTTACTGTGTAACAGTACCCGGGAAATGGAAAGCATGTAACTGCTCTTTTATTTTGATTTAGCAATCTCTATCTAATTTGAAAAATGTAATTATAATGTAAGAAATAAGAACCAAGAACTATGTAATGCAAGAATTTTTTTTTTTTTTGTAAAAACACAACAACAGTTTTGGTTTCGGTACCGTTTTAATCCTGATCCTGCCTGATTTCCAGTTGACATTCTGTTCTTTTCACAGTGGTACAATAAATTACAAAAAAAGGTTTACTTTTCGCTTGATCTCTTATTGCTCAGCTAAAAGCTTCATAAGGTCATTTTTAGTAGCCTAATTAGGAATACATAAGCAGATCAAGAAAGGGAGACAGAAAGAAGACAAGGTTTTGAGAGTCGATCCGTGGTCCGTCCGCTCCGCTCCGCCCCTCCACTCCCCCCTCGTCTGCTCGATCCAGCTCGTTTCACTCCTTTCGAGCGAATGACTCCGTTTAAGGATTTCGCCGCTTGTCGCCTCGTCCGAGCGAATGACTCTTCGGATTCGACTAAGGGTTCGTAAATTTGTTCAATTCACGTAAATATCTACTATAACTATATATGTGAATAAGGTACGTGCTTTTATAGTTGTTGCTGATGATGATATTGCAAAGAGTTGTCTCCTTCCTCCTCTCTTTCTTCTTCTTCTTTCCTTCTTCTTTCTCCTCTCTGAGTGGTGACTATCCCGGTCCGATTAATTCAGTTCCCAGCCTGGTTTAATTCAGTGCCTTTTTGGTTAAGTAGTGACTGTCTCGGTCCGGTTTGATTCAGTGCCCTCTTCTTCCTCCTATCTGAGTGGTGACTGTCTCGGTCCAATTTGATTAAGTGTCTCTTGGCTGCGCATTCCTCTGGACAGCGTTGATTGTGGAAAGAAGAAGACGTTTCGTCCTTAAGGAACCGTTGTATACTGCATGCAACTCGAAAAATCACTGCTGTGTCTACATTCCCAGAGAAGAAAATTGGAAGACCCACATACTGGCTAATCGGGTGCGAATAGATCAATTCGCATTCTCTGGCTTCACGTAGATGATTTTACAAGTAGCTCAATGTATAGGTTTTCATGCTTCTTAATTTAAACAAAAGAAATCTATGTAATAGCTACTTTGTAAATCGTTAGATTAATGCAATCGCCTACGGGCTTTCAACCAAAAAAAAAATACATAAGCAAATATAAAAATGACAATTGGTTGTATAAAATATATACAATGAACAAAAAGAGGTCCAAACAGGTCATCCATAGGTGAGTTGCTATTTCTTTAAATCAGTAATAATTATTAACTTGTACTTTAAATGTAAAGGTCCCTTTCAAAAATAAATTAAATATTTGGTTGGTTGGCACATTCACCAATTCCATCCACCAAAGGAAAGTCCAAATTTTGCTTTCTTTTTCAGTTGTGCTTGTCAATTTCGACTGCTAAAATTTATTGAGAAAAAATGAGAAAGGGATACTGGAAAAGAATCATTTTTTTTTATTTTCTTGAAAGAAAAAAAGGCTAATGAAATTACAACATGTAAAGGCACCTCGCTGAATTTATTTTATTTAGACGCATACTGATGCTGTATAATAGAAGGAGAGAGGATTGAAGTTGTCTTTTGGCAAATTTATATAAGAGCTCCTTGTTATCTATTTATTTTGATAATTTTCAAAAGTAAAGTTTTGAGTTTGAAATTTAATATTGTAGATATGATTTACATGATGAACATGTTGTGTCTATAAAAATAATAAAATGTAATATATTTTTAATTATTCATTAAGTGATTTAAATTTTCAACGATCTAAATTTAACTACACTACTTGATGCATCATCAAATTATTAAAGAATTGTATGAATTTTGATTGTTAAACTATCTATATGTTCAATAGTATATCTATAAACTTACTCTTTTTTATTTCTGACCTAATTTGAATTGATATAAAAAATTATAGTAAAGATTGTTAAAATAATTATTGTCAAGTAATTCTTCATGCAAAATATATTAAGAGCCCTTACAATCCTCATCACTTCATTATGTCTACCTTTGTAAAAAAAAATATGAATATATCTGTAACTTCTCCATTTTCTGAAGTCGACATAGGTTTCAAGTGTTATAAAAAAGCCATAAAATACATTTATTTTATTTTATTCTGGCATTTATAATTACCACCTTCCAGTATGAACTCATCCAAAATGCTAATCAAACATAGCCGTTTAGAAGTTTGTGCAACAAAGGTTTGAACGGTTCGGATTTTTCTTTTATCAACTAAAATAATAATATATATCTCATGTGATGTGAGTTCATGGTTTTGGGCCATGATCTCTGCCTCTTTGGGTTTGGTTTCTGCGTGGATGGATCGGTACATGCAATTGCCTTTAGTAGACGGTATGGGGCATTGGTCTTGCTTGGACGGTATTTCTTTTCGGTTTTCACATAATCCCTTTCAAATTTGCTTCTGACATTGGTAGTGGTGAAAACGGAATGGATTGCTATTTAAATATTCGTGTGAATTGGAATACTGATATGGCTTTTACTTTCAATTATTTGTATCATATACCATATTGTTTAATATATATTATGAAAATAATATGTTATTTATTGTTATAATTAGATAAATATTATAAACTTTGATATTTTATAATAATATTTTTTTTTTTAATACATATCGATTCGATTCGTATTCTATACGTCTAATATTCAATCTGTATCCATATTTAAAAAAAAAAATGTGAATGTTGACAATCAATAGCTATATCTGCCTCTCTGAGCTCAGAAGAGCCAACCTGAATACGCGTGTCTAAAAGTGTATAAACGTGTTAAAACACTCAACATCAATTTCGAAATCTGAACTTACTGAATCGTATGTTCAAGCATGTATTTAGATGTTTATATATATTTAATAAATTCATAAGTTCTTCATATTGAATTCATGTGCTTAAATGGTTCTGGATATAGAAGCCAGAGACGGTCTGATGAGCATCGAACCGAATTTAAGTTCATCTTGAATTCATGTGATTAAATGGTTATGAATATAGGAGTTAGGGGTAGTCTGATGAACATCAAATTAAATTTGATTAGATGTTCAGTCAAAAGTGTCTGATCCGTATCAAGATTAGTGCGTACTTGATTAGCACAAGTCTTAATGTTGTCTTTACGAATCTTAATGTGGATCAGAATATCTTCTACGAAGCATCAGATAGATTTTGATCAGATACCGAATAGGGGTGTCAATGGTACCTTTTTAGCCGTTTATCCGACCCGTATCGTATTCGATAAGGCGGGTATGGATAAGGTTTTTTTTTCGTTAGCTTATTGGGTATGGGTATGGATAAGAGTATGGGTAATGATTATTTCGTACCCGTTACCTTATAGGGTAATTATAAAATCTAAATATATATTCAATTCAATTTCCAATCTACCTAAATATGTATTCATGTTTTTAAATTTCTTCCTTTATAAAAAATAATTTAGTTAGAATTGATTGCACATTTATTTTTATTTTTTATTAGAAATGTAATTACATATGTGTGAAATGAATGAGTTTTTTATTATTAATTTGTAAAATATAATAAAACTAATTATTATATTAGTAATATCCATTATTCATTCTCTACCGTTTCGTTATCCGATAATATTAACTGGTAAGGGTAAGGGTAGGGTAGGGCAATGTCAATTTTTAATGGGTATGGGTAAAGTCAATTTTAATGAATATGGGTATGAAAATGCCTCCACCTGACCCGTACCGTACCTATTGACACCCCTAATACCAAACTGCCCCCGATTCTCTCATTATGCATTGGGACAGGCTCTCCTCAATTTAGACTTGTAAATTTGTTTTGGCCAAACTGTACACATTTTTTTTTTGTTATAGATGTTGATAGTCCTTGTTCAAGAATTAGATATACTGTTGTAACTTTTAAAGACCCAAAATACCGACATTTTTATTAATATCCAAAGTTTAATACAAATTATTAATTATACCCAGAATCGGACCAATTATCGAAATATACCCAAGCCGGCCATTTTCTGGCCGGCTATGTTCCCTCCCTAAGCCGGCTAGAAAATGGCCGGCTTGGTACCTTTTTTTTTTTTTTTTTAAAACCCCAAAAACTCTATAAAAGAGCACCCGCTCCCTTCAGATCTTCACACAGCCCGAGGCAGCTCGCTAATCACTGTTGAGGTAATATATATTTTTTTATTATTTTATTATTATTATTTTATTATTATGTTTTCTTTTATAGATTAATTAATTGTTTACTATTTACTTAATTGTTTACTATTTACTTAATTGTTTACTATTTAGTTAATTGTTCACCATTTACTTAATTGTTCACCATTTACTTAATTGTTCACCATTTACTTAATTGTTCACCATTTACTTAATTGTTCACCAGTCAATTGTTTACTATTTAGTTACCTGACAATTGTTTACCATTTAGTAACCTGACAATTGTTTACCATTTTCTAAAATGTAGTTTGTTTACCATGGCCTTTATTTCATTACACTATGGTGGGAAGATGCTTAATAGTGCACAAGGGGCGTATTACAACAAAGATGCAGCTCATTCATTGATGATTCCAGATGACATCTCACTTTTGGACCTGAAATCCATAATTTACACACACACCGGTTACAACCCAGAAAGGTGTGACCTAGAATTGGCAACCCGATATTGCCATCCCCTCCAGCGAAAAATTTATGGTTGCGAAACTGGTAGATGAGAGTACGTGGAGAGGCATGTTTGGTTATTTGAGGTCCGAAGGGAATTTTCTAATAGAAATATTTGCTAGAAGAGTTCCGGTAGAGCCCGGGCTTGGAAGTTCGGGCTCTGGATCAGCGGCACCACATTATACTCCACAACCAGAAACATACAGATGTGACTCCACCTTACCCCTCAACGAACCTGACTCGGATACCTACAACTACGTCACCCCACCAGCACCTCAACGAAGACACTCAGTTGCATCCCCACCTAGACACAATCGAGGCAGACCAAGACACTCAGTTTCAACCCCACCTAGATCCATAAATGTGGCTGATTTACCGTTACCTCCAGTATCACCTTACCTCAGACCTGCACCAGTAAACGATGCAACATGCCCGGACTTTGAAGATATTAATGAAATACCGGAGGACGAGCTGAGGAGCGGGAATGAATTTGAGGGAGAAATGTGGGGGGATTCAGATCACATGGAAGGTTGCGATGAAGACGGGCCGGTTCAAACAGCTGAAAGGCATACTGATGAGGGGGGGCCGCTTAGTGGCCGGACTGATACGCACCCGTTCCCAGACCTCAATGATGTTTCTGAGTTTAGAGAAGCAGATATTGGTTATTATGGGCAACGGATTGAGTACAAAGGTGAGCTGTGTGCAAACCTATATTTTAAAACCAAAGAAGACCTAATGAAGAAGATCAGAGAGCACCATATAACTAAGAATCAGGTGTTCAGATCTTGGAAAAGTGACAGGGATCGGGTTACTCTGTTGTGCAAGGACAAGAATTGCCGTTACGAGCTTAGGGCAAAGCCGACGGGATGTGGAGACGCATGGGTTATAACTAAGCAAGACATGCCTCACACATGTAGGACTGAGAGTACGAGGGTCGACCACGAATGTCTGACGGCATCACTCATTGCCGATGTCATTGAGAACGCCATTAAAAAGGACCCGTGTATGAGCATCCAGACGGTGGCAGACATTGTTTTGTCTGTGTATAAGGGTGTGACACCTAAATACAACCGACTGTGGAGGGGCCGTGAGCTGGCAATAGCCCGACAATTTGGGAGTTGGGAGATTTCATACAGCTTGCTGAGACCACTGTTGCTTGCAATTTGCCACAACAATCCCGGCTCGATCCACCAATTTCTGACCAGCCCGGTACGGAATAAGGAAACAGGACTAATCATGCCAGGTGTTGCCCAGTTCAGAGCCGTAGCCTGGGCGTTTGGTCCATGCATTGCGGCGTTCCAGTACCTGAGACCAGTGATCAGCATCGATGCCTGCTTCTTGTCTGGGCGATACGAGGGGAGGCTTTTGATAGCTTGCGGCTACGATGCCGAGAACCAATTGTTGCCTATTGCATTTGCAATTGTACGTCAGGAGGATACTGAGAATTGGGGTTTTTTCTTGCAGTGGTTGAGGAATGAAGTGCTCGGCCCGTGTAAATTTGTATGTGTCATATCGGACCAGCACAAGGGGATCAAAGCTGCACTGACAGCTGAATACGGATGGCCTCCCGAGCTCTTTGTGCACAGGTATTGTATGCAGCATGTTGCTGACAACTTAGTCACGAACTGTGGAGGAGACAGATGGTACGGATGGAGGTTCAGGGAAGGAGCAAAGAGGAAGAAGCCGAGAAGATTACAAGAGATGTTCCAAGAGTTTGCTCATGTATGTCTAACTTATAACATTTCGTTTAATTATCTTATAAGAATTTTATGAAAATGAAATAACACCCCTTTGTTTTTGTGCAGCTAAATCCGAAGTGCAATGCATATTTAAAGAAGGTGGGCAAAGTACGTCCTAATGATGCGATGGAGCCGTCCAATTATGAGAAGATTTTCCAAACCTGTGACGGAGGATACCGGTTTGGTATCATGACAACAAACAGCTCCGAGTCGCTCAACAATGTCTTCCGAACGAGTCGTAGATTGCCTGTTTGTGCCATAGTGGAGGATACGTTCTACACGTGCAACAGATGGTTTGTTCAGCGGCGTCAGCGAGCAATGGAATTACAAGACAAGGGACAGGTTCTGTCTGACCGGGTTTTGCAGAAGATCAGAAAACGTTGGGAGAAAGCTGGAAAAATGCGGTTGGTGCGTTACACGCAGGGCCAAGGTCAATACCAAGTTTCATCCCCAAATGAGTACGTTCCTTGCACCCGTAGCGACATGGGCAACATGGAACCCACTCACAGGGAGTTCATGTATATTGTGACGCGCGGTCCCGACAGACAAATGGAATGCAATTGCAGAGGTATCCAATTAACTTATATTCCGTGCGCTCATGTCTTAGCTGTTTGCCGTGACCGAAACTGGCAAGAGGACGACTTTGTTGCAGACTGGTATAAAACACTCTATCTTGTGAGTACTTGAAGCCATGTGTTCAATCCAATTGGCAATATGGGAGACTGGCCTCCTAATGTTGGAGACAGAATCCTTCCGAGTAGTGGTTGGATTAGGAAGGGGAGGCGAAAACACACCCGTCATGTAATGATGATGGATGAAATGGAAGGTAGACGAAGGGGGCATCAGCCTCGCCGTTCCACTTCCGATAGGCAACAAAGAGGTATGTAACATTCATCCAAAATTATTTTTCTTTTCAATTTATACCAACTTACTAAGTAACACATGCAAATGCAGAGGCAAGAATCGCAGCAAATACGGCAGAAAATGAGCGAGTAATGGCGTCGGGAAGTGGGTCCGGAAGGTCACGGCGTAGCACAGCTACGAGCCGTTTAGATGCAGCTGCTATGTATGCCGAAGCAATGGGAGAGGCGGTTGCCATAGGAGGAGAGGCGGTTGGGGTGCAAGGGGAGCCATCTGCCCAACCGAGGAGGTCCACTGCTAGACGCACAACAAGGGCATCTACAAGCCAAGCAGGGCCATCTGGAGCCCAGGCCGGCCCATCTACAAGCCAAGCAGCGCCATCTGGAGCCCAGGCCGGCCCATCTAGTGAGCAACCAGAGCCATCTGGTAGACCATCTCGTAAGGCATCTTTCGCAAGTGGTTTACTGCGGGGATTACAGTTTAGACGTAGCAATAATAGGTGATTTGTATGCATGTTGTAAAAAATGTGTGGACTCTATTTGCAATTTGTGTGTACTTTATTATTTTATACGAAACTTAGAAATGAAATATTTGACTTTAATAGAAATCACCTAAAACAAAAATAATGCGGTTAAAAAAAAAAAAAAAAAAAAAGGTACCAAGCCGGCCATTTTCTGGCTTAGGGAGGGAACATAGCCGGCCAGAAAATGACCGGCTTGGGTATATTTCGATAATTGGTCCGATTCTGGGTATAATTAATAATTTGTATTAAACTTTGGATATTAATAAAAATGTCGGCCCAAAATATAGAGAGAGAAAAATATAATATCAGAATAAAATCTGGTTTCGGCGCCGCCTTTGTTTAAACTTCTTGTGTTTGTATGTCTGCCATCTCTGTATTAGTTTTATCCAGCACAAACAAATTCAAAATGCATAGGTAACACGAGCCTATTGAGCCTACAAAAATAAGTTGGTGACAATTGTAATGCAAGGAAATGAGATACAGAAAGAAAAAGAAAAAAGCACAGAAAAACGTGTAATTATAATCATTAAAAAAAGATATATAATTAAAATATCTGGGGACGTAGCTCATATGGTAGAGCGCTCGCTTCGCATGCGAGAGGCACGGGGTTCGCCGACATTTTTATTAATATCCAAAGTTTAATACAAATTATTAATTATACCCAGACTCTGATCAATTATCAAAATATACCCAAGCCGGCCATTTTCTGGCCGGCTATGTTCCCTCCCTAAGCCGGCCAGAAAATGGCCGGCTTGGTACCTTTTTTTTTTTTTTTTTTTTTTTAAACCGCATTATTTTTGTTTTAGGTGATTTCTATTAAAGTCAAATATTTCATTTCTAAGTTTCGTATAAAATAATAAAGTACACACAAATTGCAAATAGAGTCCACACATTTTTTACAACATGCATACAAATCACCTATTATTGCTACGTCTAAAAGGTAATCCCCGAAGTAAACCACTTGCGAAAGATGACCTACGAGGTGGCCTAGCAGGTGGCTCTGGTTGCTCAGTAGATGGCCCGGCTTGGCTTGTAGATGGGCCGGCCTGGGCTCCAGATGGCCCTGCTTGGCTTGTAGATGCCCTTGTTGTGCGTCTAGTAGTGGACCTCCTCGGTTGGGCAGATGGCTCCCTTGCACCCCAACCGCCTCTCCTCCCATGGCAACCGCCTCTCCCATTGCTTCGGCATACATATCAGCTGCATCTAAACGGCTTGTAGCTGTGCTACGCCGTGACCCTCCGGACCCACTTCCCGACGCCATTACTCGCTCATTTTCTGCCGTATTTGCTGCGATTCTTGCCTCTGCATTTGCATGTGTTACTTAGTAAGTTGGTATAAATTGAAAAGAAAAATAATTTTGGATGAATGTTACATACCTCTTCGTTGCCTATCGGAAGTGGAACGGCGAGGATGATGCCCCTTTCGTCTACCTTCCATTTCATCCATCGTCATTACATGACGGGTGTGTTTTCGCCTCCCCTTCCTAATCCAACCACTACTCGGAAGGATTCTGTCTCCAGGATTAGGAGGCCAGTCTCCCATATTGCCAATTGGATTGAACACATGGTTCCAAGTACTCACAAGATAGGGTGTTTTATACCAGTCTGCAACAAAGTCGTCCTCTTGCCAGTTTCGGTCACGGCAAACAGCTAAGACATGAGCGCACGGAATAGAAGTTAATTGGATACCTCTGCAAGTGCATTCCATTTGTCTATCGGGACCGCGCGTCACAATATACATGAACTCCCTGTGAGTGGGTTCCATGTTGCCCATGTCGCTACGGGTGCAAGGAACATACTCATTTGGGGATGAAACTTGGTACTGACATTGGCCCTGCGTGTAACGCACCACCCGCATTTTTCCAGCTTTCTCCCAATGTTTTCTGATCTTCTGCAAAACCCGGTCAGACAGAACCTGTCCATTGTCTTGTAATTCCATTGCTCGCTGACGCCGCTGAACAAACCATCTGTTGCACGTGTAGAACGTATCCTCCACAATGGCACAAACAGGCAATCTACGACTCGTTCGGAAGACATTGTTGAGCGACTCGGAGCCGTTTGTTGTCATGATACCAAACCGGTATCCTCCGTCACAGGTTTGGAAAATTTTCTCATAATTGGACGGCTCCATCACATCATTAGGACGTACTTTGCCCACTCTCTTTAAATATGCATTGCACTTCGGATTTAGCTGCACAAAAACAAAGGGGTGTTATTTCATTTTCATAAAATTCTTATAAGATAATTAAACGAAATGTTATAAGTTAGACATACATGAGCAAACTCTTGGAACATCTCTTGTAATCTTCTCGGCTTCTTCCTCTTTGCTCCTTCCCTGAACCTCCATCCGTACCATCTGTCTCCTCCACAGTTCGTGACTAAGTTGTCAGCAACATGCTGCATACAATACCTGTGCACAAAGAGCTCGGGAGGCCATCCGTATTCAGCTGTCAGTGCAGCTTTGATCCCCTTGTGCTGGTCCGATATGACACATACAAATTTACACGGGCCGAGCACTTCATTCCTCAACCACTGCAAGAAAAAACCCCAATTCTCAGTATCCTCCTGACGTACAATTGCAAATGCAATAGGCAACAATTGGTTCTCGGCATCGTAGCCGCAAGCTATCAAAAGCCTCCCCTCGTATCGCCCAGACAAGAAGCAGGCATCGATGCTGATCACTGGTCTCAGGTACTGGAACGCCGCAATGCATGGACCAAACGCCCAGGCTACGGCTCTGAACTGGGCAACACCTGGCATGATTAGTCCTGTTTCCTTATTCCGTACCGGGCTGGTCAGAAATTGGTGGATCGAGTTGGGATTGTTGTGGCAAATTGCAAGCAACAGTGGTCTCAGCAAGCTGTATGAAATCTCCCAACTCCCAAATTGCCGGGCTATTGCCAGCTCACGGCCCCTCCACAGTCGGTTGTATTTAGGTGTCACCTTGTCATACACAGACAAAACAATGTCTGCCACCGTCTGGATGCTCATACACGGGTCCTTTTTAATGGCGTTCTCAATGACATCGGCAATGAGTGCTGCCGTCAGACATTCGTGGTCGACCCTCGTACTCTCAGTCCTACATGTGTGAGGCCTGTCTTGCTTAGTTATAACCCATGCGTCTCCACATCCCGTCGGCTTTGCCCTAAGCTCGTAACAGCAATTCTTGTCCTTGCACAACAGAGTAACCCGATCCCTGTCACTTTGCCAAGATCTGAACTCCTGATTCTTAGTTATATGGTGCTCTCTGACCTTCTTCATTAGGTCTTCTTTGGTTTTAAAATATAGGTTTGCACACAGCTCACCTTTGTACTTAATCAGTTGCCCATAATAACCAATATCTGCTTCTCTAAACTCAGAAACATCATTGAGGTCTGGGAACGGGTGCGTATCAGTCCGGCCACTAAGCGGCCCCCCCTCATCAGTATGCCTTTCAGCTGTTTGAACCGGCCCGTCTCCATCGCAACCTTCCAAGTGATCTGAATCCCCCCACATTTCTCCCTCAAATTCATCCCCGCTCCCCAGATCGTCCTCTCATCTACCAGTTTCGCAACCATAAATTTTTCGCTGGAGGGATGGCAATATCGGGTTGCCAATTCTAGGTCACACCTTTCTGGGTTGTAACCGGTGTGTGTGTAAACTATAGATTTCAGGTCCAAAAGTGAGATGTCATCTGGAATCATCAATGAATGAGCTGCATCTTTGTTGTAATACGCCCCTTGTGCACTATTAAGCATCTTCCCACCATAGTGTAATGAAATAAAGGCCATGGTAAACAAACTACATTTTAGAAAATGGTAAACAATTGTCAGGTTACTAAATGGTAAACAATTGTCAGGTAACTAAATAGTAAACAATTGACTGGTGAACAATTAAGTAAATGGTGAATAATTAAGTAAATGGTGAACAATTAAGTAAATGGTGAACAATTAAGTAAATGGTCAACAATTAAGTAAATGGTCAACAATTGGTTAAATGGTAAACTATTAAGTAAATGGTCAACAATTAAGTAAATAGTAAACAATTAACTAAATAGTAAACAATTAAGTAAATAGTAAACAATTAAGTAAATGGTAAACAATTGAGTAAATGGTAAACAATTGAGTAAATGGTCAACAATTGAGTAAGTAGTGAACAATTAAGTAAATGGTAAACAATTAAGTAAATGGTAAACAATTAAGTAAATGGTAAACAATTAAGTAAATGGTCAACAATTAACTAAATAGTAAACAATTAAGTAAATAGTAAACAATTAAGTAAATAGTAAACAATTAACTAAATAGTAAACAATTAACTAAATAGTATACAATTAACTAAATAGTAAACAATTAACTAAATAGTAAACAATTAACTAAATAGTAAACAATTAACTAAATAGTAAACAATTAACTAAATAGTAAACAATTAAGTAAATAGTAAACAATTAAGTAAATAGAAAACAATTAATTAATCTATAAAATAAAACATAATAATAAAAAAATAAAAAATAATAAAAAAAAAATAATAAAAAAAATTTTATTACCTGAAGGAGACTGCCTCGGGATGTGTGAAGGCGACTGCCTCTGGATGCTCTTTTATAGAGTTTTTGGGGTTTAAAAAAAAAAAAAAAAAGTACTAAGCCGGCCATTTTCTGGCCGGCTTAGGGAGGGAACATAGCCGGCCAGAAAATGGCCGGCTTGGGTATATTTCGATAATTGATGGGAGTCTGGGTATAATTAATAATTTGTATTAAACTTTGGATATTAATAAAAATGTCGGCGGGGTTCGATTCCCCGCGTCTCCATATAATTATGTGTATTTGTAAAATTATTTCTCATCGACTATTTTAAGTTTTGTATGGACAATTTTGGCGATATGAATATGATTCTTGGAATTATTCGTAAATTTACTTTAATAGAAGAGAAGGCACGTCGCATCAATTATAATATAATAGAAGAATCATATTAAAGTAAATCTACGAATAATTCGAAGAATGAAGCTTATTTTATGTAATTCGTATATTTATATGTCTAATGACTTTACAACGAGCAATTTTAATTTATACCTTTGATTATAATTTTAGTTAATTTTATGTTTCCTTCAATAATACTTCTCTTTCTTAAGTTTATGTTTCCTTCACACATAACTTTTGCCGTGAACTTTTTAGTTTCATTTAAAAAAATCTTTTAAAGGGAACATAACCTAAGCTATCATATTCCAATAATTTATATGACCCGAGTAAATTTATAGGAGATGAGCTATGGTGAGACGTGGAGTAAAATAAGTTTGTACTCCACACAATATTTTCATTTTGAAAATTCAAACAACCGATCCGAACCGTTCAACATTTTCTCTATATTGAAATGTGCTTGGAAACCAAATTTTACATTTTTTGGAATTTTTTTACTATTTATTAAGCCACTTTTTGAAAATCGCTGATCCACTGTGAACAGTAAAAAACAGTAAAATTTTCTGGACCACCGGATCAGCGATTTTCAAAGTGGCTTAATAAATAGTAAAAAAATTCCAAAAAATGTAAAATTTGGTCTCCAAGCACATTTCGATATAGAGAACATGTTGAACGGTTCGGATCGGTTGTTTGAATTTTCAAAATAGAAATATAGTGCCATGGAGTACAAAATTGTTTTACTCCACGTCTCACCATAGCTCAATTCAATTTATAGTTGGCTACACAAAATGTGCCAATGCTTTGAACTTCAAAAGGAAAACTTTTAGTAAAAGAAAAATATAACGTGACATCACGCCGTGACCTGATAATATCACGTTATAATATATAATATTTTTTTTCACGTGACGTGATAATCTTCCACTATTAATTATTATCAGATTTTAAGTTAATTCGTAGGAAAGAAATTTAAAAACAAAATGCTAAAAATAAGAAAATATTACAAAATAAATTTAAATAAAGAAACTATGTTAAAAAAATTGGGAGCGACTAACGGTCCCCTCCATTATGTCCCCTAAACTTCCTCTGGCTAATTGATGTGTAAAGTACAATGGGACCTCTAACTACCTGGGGGACCACTAACTACTTGAGGGACTGCTTATATTTGAAAAAATTTACAACTGGCGCGCGCATGTCTGGATACTTGTGCATGCAAGTATTATTATATAATATATTAAATATTCATACCTAAGATATCAAGTATTTAAAAAAAAAATGGACATCAACTTTGTTTTCTCTCTAATCACACACCCATCTTTTACACGTTTTTAGAAGTGAGTTTTTTTTCTCCGTTTAATCTCGTCAATATTTCCAACGATCTGTGAGAAATTTTACGAATATAAAACCACGAACGTCTTCTACGTAATTTTCTCTTTCAAATGAGATCTATGATGAAGTACTTTCGGGTTCTTCATCGTTCAAGTATTCATACC
The DNA here is from genome assembly GCA_011114355.1 of Carex littledalei. Lineage (NCBI taxonomy): Eukaryota > Viridiplantae > Streptophyta > Magnoliopsida > Poales > Cyperaceae > Carex > Carex littledalei. Next base: position 13,069,710 of record CM022082.1, read on the forward strand.
TCGACGTGCAAGTATTCATAACTCGTTGAGCAATTATTCATACCTTGTCAAGTATTCATCTCTAAAATGTCAAGTATACTCTCTAAAATGTTGAGTATTTTGTTGTCCCTAACAGCATCTAGAGGGAGGTGAATAGGTAGTCCTAAAGACTTATAGTCATTTTTCGGTTTAACCCTCTAAATCAACAAGTCAATCAATTCAACAAGCAAGCATGCACAAATAAAGTAAATAGAGTGGAGTTAGAGAAATTTGACACGCGGGATGATAACGGAGTTCGGCGTAAAATGCTTATGTCTCTGGAGTAGAGTAACCTCGTTGGCGCCCCTTTCCTATTACCAAAAAGAAAGGATACAACTCGTGACACGTGAGCCTAACAACAATGGGAAGTCACGGCCTAACTCGTGTACAAAGTTGAGCCTAGAAGTATGAGCTGGAGAGTACTACGCAGATGATCGTTACACAACTATGTTTATATGTGAGCGGAAACGCTCAAGCCAATGAGCCTCTTAATGCCCTACAAGCAGGGAAGTCGCTCAACTATGACAAGGGAGCACTAAAGTAGATCTCCACATATCGAACAAGAACCAACACTCTAACTAAATCTAGAGAAGATTTGTCAAGTGGATTTTAACTATTTTGGGGATTCTAGTTGGCAGGGGGAGTTTTGAGGGAAACAGAGATGGGAAAGATAGATCGAACTGGAAGAGAAAGTCTTTGACCTTTTAGGGGGACATTTAGGGGACTACATCAAGGGGGACAAAATTATTATTCAAAAAAATTGACCAGGTCAATTTACATGATGTGTCATATTCGATCGAAGATAGATTATATGCGCATGAGCACATCACGTGACTGACATGTGTATCGTGATGTACCAATAACAACATGACTAACTTTGTTCACTAAAAATATCCATAGTTTTTTTTTTTCCATAATAGATTGTGCATTGCACTTCTCAAGTACCTACTTGTTTTTTTTTTCCCTTGCTTGCGAAGAACGATTGATCTAAATTGGGAAAGAAGCCCCTAATACTTCTTTCATAGTTCCAGTTTCCTGATTATCATTAAACATATAAGCAAATTAAGGATTTCGTGAACTTGACTTAAATAGTATCAAATCGATTTCAAATAAAAAAATTGGAACCGTTAATTTCAATTTACTTACGAGCTAAGATTTTACGTATAAAATTTTGATGAGTGAGCCTATGGTGCTATGCATAGCACGGATGGGGTCCGTGCTACGGTTCAAAATTTGACTTTTTAAAATCCTAACGGTTGATCCAATCGTTCAATATGATAACCATATGAATATGTACTTGCAAACTAAATTTTATATTTTTTCGAATTTTTTTAGATAGGTAGAAAAATCAGTGTTTTCTGAAAATTCTGGACCATCAAAATTCTACCTATCTAAAAAAATAGTAAAAAAATTCGAAAAAAATATAAAATTTAGTTTGCAAGTACATATTCATATGGTTATCACATTGAACGGTTGGATCGACCGTTAGGATTTTGAAAAGTCAAATTTTGAGCCGTAGCACGGACCCCATCCGTGCTATGCATAGCACCATAGGCTCACTCAATTTTGATTTTCAAGCTCATCTTATATAAGATTAAGTAGCTTGAAAATTGTTTAAAACAATGAATGCACTGAGAAACTTTCATATTTCTAGGGTCTAAAATAAAATAAAGTAGTAAACAAATATTTATACATTTATGAAAGAGTGAGCCTATGGTGCTATGCATAGCACGGATGGGGTCCGTGCTACGGCTCAAAATTTGACTTTTCAAAATTCTAACGGTCGATCCAACCGTTCAATGTGATAACCATATGAATATGTACTTGCAAACTAAATTTTATATTTTTTCGAATTTTTTTACTATTTTTTTAGATAGGTAGAATTTTGATGGTCCAGAATTTTCAGAAAACACTGATTTTTCTACCTATCTAAAAAAATAGTAAAAAAATTCGAAAAAATATAAAATTTAGTTTGCAAGTACATATTCATATGGTTATCACATTGAACGGTTGGATCGACCGTTAGGATTTTAAAAAGTCAAATTTTGAGCCGTAGCACGGACCCCATCCGTGCTATGCATAGCACCATAGCCTCACTCTTTATGAAATACTTTTAATATTCATCATGCTTTTAAATTTAATAACATTCATTAATTTTTTTTTCTAAGATCAGATGTATTGTCTTCCAAAAATTACAATATAATTATTCATGATTACTAATGTTATCAGGGTCTTATATGTAAAAACACAGTATATGAGCAGAGCAGCCGACGGTGAAGTACTACGGAAAAAATAAACCACTTTTTTCAAGCCTTAATACAGAGTATATAGATATAGCGCCACAGAATATCTCACGAAAGCAATTCTGCTCTGCAGCGACGAGACGCGACGTTTGAAAAATATTGATTGCGGAAAACCCACAGAATATCTACCCTTTACCGGGCCCCACCGGTCTATCGCCTCATATGTTCTCTGATCATCTGCGGCGAATTCTTCATGCAGAACCATGGCAGTTCGCTTCCAAACGTAGTTACAGTATCTTATCTATCCGCTACACGAGAGAGAATATATTTCTATCAGCAAAATATCATAGATCAGGAATTTGAAAAAATCATAGAAAATATAGAAGTTTTAGGTGGCTGCCGAGCAGAATGAATACATACCGAGGGTTGATTAAAACTCATTAAGGCCCAAAGCCCACGGATCAAGGCCCGTGGGCTGAATCTGGTAAGATATCTTCAATTTGTAATTCTTCTTCTTTTTTTCTCGCTGTATCGTGCTTCTCTGATATAGCTCCAGCCATCCCAGAGACGCGCAACCTTTCGAAAGTTCGCATTTTGCATTTTCTCACCGCTCTGATCTAAACGGAGAGCTCTCTAAGTAGGCAGAGTGAGGCTCGAGCTCGCCTCGTCTCCACTCGAGAGGTGGATTTTGTTTGGTTTCAATCTGCTCATTTGATTATATAATTGGCAGGCGAGTTCTCCAACTACAACCATGTTTTCTAGAATCTCTCGCCTGGGATTTCGCATCTTGAACGAGACCAGAGTCGGTTGGTTCTCTCTTCTTTTGCATTCAGCTTACAATCCTATCGGGGATTCCTGATTTTGTCTGTTTTCTGTGGGATTTTAGGCAATTTTTGGTACTTGATTGAAGATTTTGGCTGTTTGATTCATGTTGGATGGTGTGTACCTGTACCATTCCTCATTTACCAAACCAGTACCAGTATAGTATGAAAATACTGAACACTTTAGGGTTTTGTTTTCATTACTAACCTTAGTTGCTTAATTGAGGCTCATTAATGCTGAAACACCAAATATTTTTACAAAACCTTACACCTGTAAAGTGTCAAATGGTAAAGGCTGATAATGTTTCTATGTTTAACCATTTGATTTCTACTAGTTTTTGAAGATTCACATTGTAAATATTTTGGGTAAATACTGACGTATAATTCGAAAATTTGTGGCACAGCTCAAAATTCTATTACTAAGAGAAGCATCTACAGATGTCGTGATCAAAACTGTTGTTTCAACCCTCTGGTTTGTTCATTTACCTTTTCTTTTCTATTATAGCTACATGTTTAATTGAACTTGATCACAAATACGAAGCTCATTTTGGGACTTGTCTGTGGCAATAGTTTCTTGAATCAAGTCATAAATCTACAGTTGGAGATAAATTGAGGCTTAATTGGGCTTCATTTAGCAAATGATAATGAGTACCATTGGGTCATATATGGATATGAGACTGTTAATTCTTCTTCCTTAAGACATTGAATTAATGATGATTTCAGACAAGATTTTTCTTCTCTACTGGTACAACCACTAGTGATAAAGCTCAATCAGATGGCAACCAATCAAATGAAACGTAAGATCTCCTACTTTTTTTTGCTAAATTCATAGAGATACTCCCATTGATTTTGGCCATTATTTGAGTAATGTTATTTCTTGGGGTTGATTGAAAAATCTGAAGGATTTCTGTGACATTTGTGGATAAGGAAGGGGAGGAGAAGCATATAAAAGTTCCAATTGGAATGTCTATGTTAGAGGCTGCTCATGAAAATGACATAGAACTAGAAGGTTCTTTTTTCTCCTTTTGTTTTTACATCTATTTAATAGAGTAATTGGAAGCACTGAGAGACGCTGATTTTGTACCTTTATCGTTGTTTTACAACCCTTTTTTTTTTTTACCCTTTTTGTAAACAGAAATTAAAAGCGTGATATCCAGTTTGCATAACAGAAACTTAGTTATTAGTACATTTTTAAAAACAACCAGATTGAGAACAACTAACTAACATGAACTAATAAAGTTCTAACTCTTACGAGAGGACCAACCAAAAATAATGAGCAGGCCCCAACAAAACAAATGACACTGAATAATGCACACTATAGGCCTTATTGAGATGACATAAGCTAATGATTTATTATTTTGGTTTATATTTTTGGAATAACCAGGGGCATGTGAAGGCTCCCTTGCATGTTCCACATGCCATGTGATTGTGATGGTACGTTTTTAGTTGACTATATACCTTTTAAGGGGCTCTTTTAATGGGAGTTCAATTTTCAAACAATAGTTTTGTCCTTGCCCGTAAAAAACCTCGAATTTTGATTATTAATTGTGCGAGACAAGAAATGTTTCACTTGCTCCGATATCTATACTAAAATCACATGGACCACTCTCTCAATTTCTATAAAAAAATAGTATTCACAGGTTGGTCTTCTTTTATCTCTCATTAACATATCTAAATCATGAGATGGTATTCTTCATGTTATGTAGGGGTATGACTGGTATTCCCTTTATTTTATGAGGGAAATGAGTGTTTTCATTCTTCAAGTGGATATACAATATTTTGAGGTTTCTACAGGGTGCCTGAAATTGTTCAGTGTAAGAACTTCTTTTAGATTGTAATTAATTTATTTATGTAGGATGTGGATCACTATAACAAACTAGAAGATCCAACCGATGAAGAAAATGACATGCTTGATCTCGCCTTTGGCCTAACTGAAATGTATGAACTTTTTTATATTGCCTAATGATACTCCTAACATGCCTTATCCCCCCCTATCATAGTTTTCATAAAGTTCTAAATCAGATGTAAACAAACCAAATTTAAACACAAGAGGGAACATTACAATAATAAAAGTGATAATTAAACAAAGAGTATGATTATGGATATCTACTCTGTGGGTTTTGCTGTTCATGTATACCCTTGCAAAAGAGTCACTTTCTCTGCAAAATGAGTGATCTCGTGCATGTCTCAAATAAATGGAAAATATGACATGAGGCAGGCAGGAGAGAGGTACTAGTGTTTCTTAAGAACAAACTAGGAAGGGAATTGTATGGATAATTCAAAACATTAAAATATGAGTTATCATTATTAGGCATGTATGATAATTTGATTCTTGTTCGTCGCAGATTATATCATTTTACCCCTCCCTGCAAATTGGTTCTAGTCAAATAAAATATTCATATATTCAAAAATTGGGATGTCACAATTCCTCCCCCCTTAATATATGTTCAGTCCTGTGAACATACCTAGGTCAGGTCTTGGTTCGAATGCAGAGATACTACGAACCTCCCCCCTTAAGAATACACTCAGTCCACTTTCAGTCGGGACAATTATCATGATCTTATTCTCAATATCTTTCACGCTTCCGCTGTGCCTTTCTGATACATTGTCAAGTAGTCATCACGTACTTTTTGTATCGTTAAAAATTACGGGTGTTGATTGACAATTAAAAGGATATTCATTTAAAATCTAATTATTTAAGACAAGATCAAATCTGCGGTATACCATTGGTAAAGTAACATTAGTGATAGTATTTTTTTGTAAGATGATTCTTCCCCTTAAACTTGATATTTACTACCCTAAATGATTGTAGGTCCCGCCTTGGTTGTCAAGTAATTGCGATGCCTGAGCTTGATGGTCTTCGATTGGCTCTGCCGGCCGCAACACAACATTTTTATGTGGATGGTCATGTTCCAAAACCACATTGAGTACATAAAAGATCTTAGAACATTTTTGTAGCCTCTCACCTTCTATACTTTTAAATTTTTTTTTCTTCTTTTTTTCCTAGCTAGTTCTAGCTCGATAAATTGGTGCCTTGGCTCCTATGACCCATTTTTGTTCCCCAATTTTTGGTATTCGCGCGTAAAATAAATGTCATGTAGGACACTATACAAATATATACAGAATTGGCATTTGATATTTTTGAAATGAGTTGTCATATTGTCAGTTGTGTGATGCTCAATCTATAGTACCTTTTTTCTACTGGACTAGGTTTTATCGTATAGAATTTTTTTTGGAAAAAGATCAGAGAAAAACCGGAGACGGTAGAGAAGCTAGGCGGCTGCTCGCTGGTGAGCAGAATACATAGCGGTTTCGATTACAACTCATTCAGGTCAAAAGCCCACAGATCATGGACCACGGGCCGAATCGGGTAAGATACCTTCTATTTACAATTCCTCCTCTTTTTTGTTTGGTTTCTAATAGAGCACACGCAGCTCTCGAGCAAAACACATAGCACTAATGCATCTATGCTACCAGTAGTTAGTAACAGTGAGATTTAGTTAGAAACTCAAGTAGTTAGTTGCATTGTTGTAATAAGTGTTAAAGGAAAGAAATCATAGTAATTATAATAATAGCTGTAATTAGGTAATAGCTGTAACTAGGAAATAGCGGTTCTTTCCTATTTTAGATTTTTCTTTGGTTTATATATTTGTACAGTATTGTTAATTGAGATAAACAGAAATTTCCAATTTCCACTTTCATGGTATCATAGTCCTGACCAAAACCTAGCGCTACACTGTTACGCCTTGTAGCTGCACTGTTCATCTATCGTACTGTAGCGCACTGTTCCTCCGCACTATAACCAACCTGTTGTACTCTGCTATTTTCAATCTGACTCGCAAGTTGTGTGATCCGATTTGACCACACAAAGACCGCTCTCTCACACCGCTCTCTGACTCCAGATTCAAATGGAGATTGATCCAGATATTAGGTGCTCGAAGAATGTGCAGTGTCATTATTGCAAAGAGTGGGGTCACATGAAGTGGGACTGCCCGAAGCGCCCTAAGGGTTCTCCACTCCCTCATCGTGCTCAGGTGGCCCCTATCGATCAATCACCAACGCTCCAATTTAGATGAAGTTGCTACAATTGTTCAGCGACTTGAGGAGTTGGGCTTCACTCGTGTCGACATGACCTCTCAGACACAGATTCTAAGGGCTACTTTAGCCCACTCAGATATGATTTCCAACTGCTTTGTAGCGTCAAGACCATCATGGATTGTTGATTCAGGTGCTACTGACCATATGACTAGTAACAAAAGTATACTGTCAGGATTTACCACTACCTCACAACCACCTATCCAAATAGCCAATGGTTCTACATGTAATATTGAAAGAATTAGATCCACCCAGATTTCACAAAATATGCTCTTATCATCTGTCTTATATGTCCCTTTCTTTCTTGAAAATCTTATGTCTGTAAGCAAAATAGCAGAACAACTATATTGCTCAGTTACCTTTACTCCAACTAAATACACCTTTCAGGAACTGGGGACGAACAGGTTGATTGGTACTGCGTATAAGGACAAAGGTCTGTATTGCATGGAGAGCTCACCTCAGCGAGTGACATACTTGAGTACTAGGAATGCTAAGGAGGTTCATTATCAATTGGGGCATCCATCTCTCTAGGTTTTGAAGAAGATACGTCATGAATTTCAGTCTATCTCAAAATTAGTTTGTGAGTCATGTATCCAGAGAAAACATGTCCGTGCTTCCCACCCACCTAGAGTCATTAGTCGATCTGACAGTATTTTTGCTTTAGTACATTCTGATGTATGGGGTCCTTGTCCGGTTAAATCTATAATAGATTCTTGGTATTTTATTACTTTTGTGGATGATTTCTCTCGTGCAATTTGGATCTTTATTATTAAATTTAGACAAGAAATAGAGCACACGCAGCTCTAGAGCAAAACACACAGCACTAATGCATCTATGCTATGGTAGCGCCAGTAGTTAGTAACAGTGAGATTCAGTTAGAAGGCATTGTTGTAATAAGCAAGTGAGGCAACAATAGAATTAGTTAGTGGCATGAATGTAATTAGCAAGTGATTAGAGACTAAGCTGTTGGCTTTAAATAGAGATGTATTTCATCATTTGTAAAGTGATACAATCAAGAATGAAATAAAGATTTGTTTTCTCAATTCTCTCTCTATCTATTTCTATCTCTCGTTTCAGTTTCTTTTATTTCTTGCTGTGTAAGCTGTGTTGTCTTTTATTTCTTGTTGTGTAAGCTGTGTTGTGTTTCTATTAATAATTCTTCATGTTATGTGCATGAGCGGAACTAAAAATTTAGATGGGGGGCTAAAATTTAAAATGAAGTAACATGGCCGGGATTGGAAGTCAAGTCTCCACAATAACAAATTAGAGTTCTAACCACTAGATTACAAGTACACGTGTTATAATTTATGAGAGAGCTGAACTATATTAAAAACTTTAAGAAAAATAAAAATTCAATTAAATTTCAATATAAATGATTAAATTTTTTGAAATCGTGGAGCTGGATGAGCACTCCCTGAACCTACGTGGGTGAATTCGTATCCTCCCAGGTACCTGACTGACCTGACTGAAAACGGGACGGTCCAGATTTACTCTCAGCCCAGATTTTTAATTGGCACGCATCTCAAAGCATAAATAATACTCCCCCTGCGCCATCCCGAGTACTCACCGGCTGAGAGTAAATCTGGGTCCGTAGTTTTACCAGTCTTTGCCTTGTCTTATTCCATTACAAACCTCTGATCCATATCCTCGACGGTACCGTAAAAGATTCCCTTTTACAATTAGCTATTTACGGTTGAGATTAACTCTCAGCCGGTTTAGGATTCGGGCTGACTAAGGGGGCAGTATTATTGGGCTTTGAGATTTTTGCCAAGTTAAAAAGAACGGTCCAGATCAAGTAATTGTAAAAGATTCCCTTTTACGATACCGTCGGTGATATGAATTCACAAACCTCTGATATGATTCTCGTATATTATTTATTTATTATTATTTTTTTGTTAAAGGATTCTGCTACATTTCAATATTTTTTATATGTTATTTTTAGAATTGAACCAGCAATTTTTCTGTAGAAAAATGTACTTGTGCCATGCATTAAAGTCTGGGGTTCCATTTATTCATTTATTTTTTTCAGCACAATGTGTTCTTTATGTCCAATTTATAAGAAATTTGCAGCCGCTATATTTGAGGAAATGTGCAAACTAGAACCAGTGCGAAGAGAAAACGGTGAGGTGGAAAATGGAAATGGACAGGTTGCTTGCTCTCACAAATTATCGGAAAAAAATCAGTACAAAATTTAAACTTCTGAATAATTCAGGAGGCCTTTTAAAATTTAAACTTCTGAATAATTTAGGAGGAGTGTTTAAATGCTTTTATTTTTTTTGTTTCTATCGGCGCTTCCACTTTTTAATTTTTAATAATAGAATTTAAAATTTAAATATCAAAATAAAACCGTTAGATGTGATCTATATTATTTTTTCTACATGCACTTAAAAAATTAATCATTTTTCGATTTAGTTTTTATCACTGTTCTAAATAGCGTGCTATAGTATTTTCGGACCTTAAAAGCTATAGCGCTATCAGTCTTTTGGCGCTATAGCATTTTTTTAGCTTTTTCGCAATGACACGATAATCGCTATTTAGAACCTTGGTTTTTACATGAAGCAATAAGTTGAAAATCAACATTCAAAATTTATTCATATCAATGTATTTTTACAAGCTCTTGATACCAATTAAAATAAAGTCAAAATGTCGTAAATATTTTATATGTATATAGAGAAAATGATTTAGATCAAATCTAACTATTTTGTTTTGATATTTGAAATTTAAATTTGAAGTTATTAAAATTTAAAAAATGAAGGCATACAAAATAAAGATATTTGAACACTCGTAATTCAGTGAATATGTTTTAGAATTGGTATTTTTCAAATTATGAATAAGTCAGCAATTGTATTTTTCATATTCTGACGAAAACAATGGTATAAGTTTCATTTTTTTTTTTTTTAAGTTACGGATAAAAAAATCGGATACTTGAGAGTTGAGACTTGAGACAACAAAATCACTTTTTCCATTCTTTAACACAAAGTATGTACATATGGCGCCACAGAATATCTCACCAAAGTAATTCTGCTGTGACCAGGTGCGAAAATATTGATTGCGCAAAACAGCTTCAGCGAGTCAGGCGCGTGGTGTGAACACCTTAACCGGTACCCACCGAGCTCTCCAATCCGTATCCTCCTGACTCAGAATAATAAAAGTTTGATCACTTTGTCAAAAAAATCCGTAACAATTTCACCAATTAGACTGAGAATAATAACAGTTTGATCTAATTGGATATAATAGATCAATTAGTCAAAAAAATCCGTAACAATTTGATCGCCGCTAACGACTAATTGGTTGATTAATCAGCCTAGCCGTTTTTTACAAAAACAGAGAAGCTTTTTAGTGGCTGGCCAGTAGAATCAGTGTTGTAAATAATAGTATGCGCTCATCGAATGCACAGGGCATTGTCAAACAATTAATCGAGAATAATAAAAAATAATCAAACATAATTGGACATAATAGATTAATTAGTCAAAAATATTCATAACAGTTTGATCATGGCTAACGACTAATCCGTATCCTCCTAGGTACCTGACTGAGTAGAAATGTTAAGAGCAGAAATTTGAAAAAATCATGACAAAAACAAAGAAGCTTTTTAGTGGCTGGCTAGTAGAATCAGTGTTGTAAATAATAGTGTGCTCTTATCGGACGGATAGAGCATCATCAAGTGATTAATCAAGAATAAATGAAAATAATCAAATATAATTGGAAATAATGGATTAATTAATCAAAAAATCCGTAACAGTTTGATCGCCGCTAACGACTAATCGGCCTAACCGTTTTTTACAACACCAAGTAGAATGAATACATAGCGGGGTTGATTGCGACTCATTAAGGCCCAAAGACCACGGATCACGGCCCGTGGGCCGAATCTGGTAAGATATTTTCTATTTACAATTCTCTTCTTTATTGTTTTGTTTCCTTTATTTTTGTGTTGGGTACTTTGTGTTTCTCTAGCTCCAGCCGTTCTGGAGGCGCAACCTCTCGAAGGTTCGCTCGCAAAGCTCTGATTTATTTTCTCCTTATTCGTTCTAAACGGAGAGTTCTCTAAGTAGGCAGAGTGAGGCTCGAGCTCGCCTCGTCTCCATTAGAGAGGTGATTTTTGTTTGGTTTCTATCTGCTCATTGACAACACAATTGGCAGGCGAGTTCTCCAATTACAACGATGTTTTCTAGAATCTCTCGCCTGGGATGTCGCATCTTGAACGAGACCAGAGTCGGTTAGTTCTCTCTTTTTTTCAGTTACCGATTTTATCTGTTTTCTGTGGGAATTTTAGGCAATTTTTGGGAATTGATTGGAGATTTTAGCCGTTTGATTCTGGCTGGATGGTGTGTAGCTGTAGCTGTACTATTCCTCATTTACCAAAATAGTACCAGTATAGTATGAAAATTCTTAAGACCTTATTAGGGTTTAGTTTTGCTTACTAACCTTAGTTGCTTAATTGAGGCTCATTTTAAGCTGAAACACCAAATATTCTTACAATACCCTACACCAGTGAAGTGTCAAATTGCTGAAGGCTAATAATGTTTGTATGTTTAACATTTGATTTCTACTAGTTTGTGAAGAATCCATGTAATTATTTTGGGTAAATACTGACGTGTAATTTGAAATTTTGTGACACAGCTCAAAATTCTGTTACTAAGAGAAGCATCTCCAGAAGTAGCGATCAAAATCGTTTTTTGAACCCTATGGTTTGTTCATTTACCTTTTCAGTTCTATTATAGCTACATGTTTAATTGAATTTGATCACAACTATGAAGCTCATTTTGGGGCTTGACTGAGGCAATAGTTTCTTCAGTCAAGGCTTAAATCTACAGTTGGAACTAAATTTGAGGCTTTATTGGGCTTCATTTTAGCAAATGATAATGATTGACATGGCCAAAAAGTACCATTGGGTTATATATGCATATGAGACTGTTAATTCTTCTTCCTTAAGACATTGAATTAATGATGATTTCAGACGAGATTTTTCTTCTCTACTGATACAAACACTAGTGATAAAGCTCAATCAGATGGCAACCAATCAAATGAAACGTAAGATCTCCTACTTTAATTTGTTAAACTTCATTAGAGATACATTGATTTTTGGCCATTATTTGAAGTAATGTTATATCTTGGGGTTGATTGAAAAATCTGAAGGATTTCTGTGACATTTGTGGATAAGGATGGGGAGGAGAAGCATATAAAAGTTCCAATTGGAATGTCTATGTTAGAGGCGGCTCATGAAAATGACATAGAACTAGAAGGTTCATTTTTTTCCCCATTTGTCTCCACATATATATAATAGAGTGTAATTGGACACACTGAGAGACTGATTTTGTACCTTTATCTTTCTTTTACAACATTTTTGTTTCCCCTTGTTGAAAACAGAAATTGGAAGAGTGATATCCAGTTCGCAATATAGAAACTTAGTTATTAGTACATTTTTAAAGACAACCAGATTGTGAACAACTAACTAAATATGAACTAATAATGTTCTACCTCTGACGAGAGGACTACCCAAAATTAATGAGCAGGTCCCATCAGAACAAATGACACTGAATAATGCACATATAGGCCTTATTGAGGTGACATAAGCTAATGACTTATTATTTTGGTTTATATTTTTGGAAAAAGCAGGGGCATGTGAAGGCTCCCTTGCATGTTCCACGTGCCATGTGATTGTGATGGTACGTTTTTAGTTGACTATGTACCTTTTTAGGAGGACCTTATAATGATAGAGATATTTTCGAACGAAAGTTTTATCCTTGCCAGTTAAAAACCTCGAATTTTGATGAATACCTGTGTGAGACTAGAAATGTTTCAAAGTCTGATATACAGCACTAAAATCACATATAACACTCTTTCAATTTCTATAAGAGAAGTATTCACAGGTGCTCCTCTTCTGTCTCTCATTAACGTGCCTAAATCATGAGATGATATTCTTCAAGCGGATATATAATATTTTGAGCTTTCTACGGGGTGTCTAAAATTGTTCAGTGTTAGAACTAAAGTTAGATTGTAATTAAATTTATTTATTGTAGGATGTGGATCACTATAACAAACTAGGAGATCCAACTGATGAAGAAAATGACATGCTTGATCTCGCCTTTGGCCTAACTGAAACGTATGCACTTTTTTTCGTCTAATGTTAATTACTCCTATCATGCCTTTATCCTCTCTCTCTCTGTCTCTCCCCCCCCCCCCCCCCCAAAAAAAAAAAAAAAATATATATATATATACATACATATAGAGTTGGGCTATCGTGCTTCATGAAGTAAATGGCGTGTTTTACTTCACGCTCATATTTTGTGATTTTAAAGTTCAAACAGTCGATCCAAACCGTTCAACATGATCTCCATATTAAATTATGTTGGGTGACCAAATTTTACATTTTTTGGAAATTGTTTACTATTTTTTTTAAATTTATTAAAATCGTTGTTTTCAATGGTCCAAAATTTTCTGAAAAACAACGATTTTCAAAAATTCTAACAAAAATAGTACAAAAGTTTCAAAAAATGTAAAATTTGGTCTCGCTCATATTATTATGGAGATCATGTTGAATGGTCCGGATCGAACTTTTGTATTTCAGAAACGAAGATATAAGCAAGTAAAACACGCCCTTTACTTCATGAAGCACAATAGCCCAACTCTCTCTCTCTCTCTCTCTATATATATATATATATATATATATATATATAAATAAGACGAAAAAAAACACCATTTTGAATCATGGCAACACAAATCACAATGCTAATATCCAAGGATCTCACTTTTACATGCTTAAATCACCAATTTTTTTGTGGTTCTTGATGGTCATAGTGGTACCTTGTGCATGCACTTGCCTGATGAACATGATAGCATTGGTTGGTTTCTTTATTGAACTTCTACATTAGTGTATCAGAGTTTTCATAGAAGTTCTAAATCAGATGTAAACAAACCGAAGTTAAACACAGAGGGAACATTACAATTACAAAAGTCAGGGGCAGGAGCCACATTGTGGCCAGGGGTGGCATTGCCATAAAAATATACCCAAGATTCAATATAATTATGAAATTATGCCTCATCCTAAAATTTTTCCCCACCCTAATAAAAATTTTGGCCATGCCCCTGACAAAAGTGATAATTTAACAAAGAGTATGATGATGGATATCAACTGTTTTGTGGGTTTTGCAGTTCATGTACACCCTTCCAAAAGAGTATCAGTTTCTCTACAAAATGAGTGATCTCATGCATGTCTTAAATAAATGGATAATATGAAATTAGGCAGGCAGGAAAGTACAACTTTCCCTGCAAAATGGAAATAACATCAGTGATCTAGTATTTTTTGTAAGATGGTCCTTCCCCTTTAAACTTGATATTTACTACCCTAAATGGTTGTAGGTCCCGCCTTGGTTGTCAAGTGATTGCAAAACCTGAGCTTGATGGTCTCCGATTGGCTCTGCCGGCTGCAACACGAAATTTTGCTGTTGATGGATTCGTTCCAAAACCACATTGAGCAAATAAAAGATCTTAGAACATTTTTGTAGCCTCTCACCTTTTGTCCTTCTAGGTTTTTTTTTCCCTCTTCTTTCTTTCCCTTTTTTTCCTTGCGAGTTCTAGCTCGATAAATTGGTGTCTTAGCTCCTATAACCACTTTTTGTTATTTATTTAGTCTTCCAATTTCTGGTGTTCACGTAAAATAAATGTTATTCTGGACACTATACAAATATATACAGAATTTGGATTTGATATTCTTGAAATGAGTTGCCATATTGTCTGTTGTGTGATGCTCAATCTACAGTAGTTGTTTTCTACTGGACTAGGTTTTATTGTGCTTTTCAAAATCTTGGGCCTAGGTCAGTTTGGTTGGGTCTTAGATTCGGATTATCTCTTGATTAATTAAGTTGAAATTGGAAGTAATTATTTTACATAATTTATTCCTCATACTTTGGGTCTTGATTGTTTGTAGTTTCTGGTTGTTTGGTTTTGGGTCGCTCAAGTTTTGATTCGTTATGGTTCAAGTCTAATCAAGTGACGCTCCTTTTACTCTTAAAAATACACGTGTCTGGCCAGGATTGGTTTTGGTTATTTGTGGGGAATTACAACTACAAACTCAGTAACAAGGTTATTTTACATTTTATTTTTGTTTTATGTGAAAGATGTTGCTGGTTGGTACCCAATAACAGGTTTGTGGGGGGTTAGAACTGCCAACTCTTTAACAAGTTATTTTACATCTTATTTTTGTTTTATGTGAAAGATGTTGCTGTTTGGTAAACCATGTTACTAGATATTAACCATCAATTTGTACATGTAATGGGAAATGATTCCATAATATAACTCAAATTTTTGAGTTTAAAACTAGTCTGATTCAGGTGTACTTCAATGGTAGTGTGAAGTGTCTAGTTAGGTCTGGAGTCGTTAGTGAGGTGAAAAAAAGAAATTGATTTTTTCAATAAAGCAACTATTCTGAGCAATTCATTTGTTGCATGTGTCATTTGATAGATATGATTATTAAAGAAATCACAACTTTGGATTGAGATGCCCCACCTGATTCTAGAAAGGTTCTGAAGAAGTGTAAATTACACTGAAGGATTGCCATTAGTTGATAATCTTGTCAATGACTTGTTTGGTATCATTCTTATTTCCTCAATTTAGTTTTGAAGGAATAAAATATACACAAATTTCAATTATACTTTTTTTAATTTATCAACGGTAAAAATAAAACGAAAAGGAAAAGAAAAATCTACAAATAACAGAATTTTTTTTTAAATATAAGCAGCTTGCACAAACTTAGTAAAACTTGATACAAAGATTACCAGGATAAAATTGTAGACCACTATTACAGTGTACTAACTTAGGGAAGCGAATCTGCTGCGATTCTGAGGGGTCATGCGATTCTAATCCCAACCATTCAAACGATGAAACCCAGGATTATTTTGAAAAGTCAGTTTTTTACACGAATCTCGAAACATGTGAACGGTTGGGATTGAAATTACTAGTATCCTGCGATCCCAGAGGATCGCAGCAGATTTATTTCCACCAACTTAGTACAGGATTGTAGCTTTCATGGTGCACTTGCTTGAATATAAAGAAAAAAGGTTAATATCTATTCAAATTAGTCGCTTCTCTGGTTGAGCTAGATTGTCAAAATTCCACTAAAATAATGATTGAAATGGGCACTATTAGTGCATGGTTACATAACTTTCGTAAAATTCAAGAATGGTTGTCAAAACCCCAGCTAGTGCGGAGCTACCTTTGCAATTAAATTGTTTTCCTCTTTTCTCACTAGTTTTGCAATTTAATTTGCTTAATTAATTTGTAGGTGCCTTCTGTTAATGAACAAATGAAGTCATCTAAATTAGGTTCAATTTCTAACAGAAAATTCTGGTGTCTAACCCTGGGCCCTCTACTTTTTATATTATTCGTATTTTTTTTTTAAATCTCGAATAATATAATAAAACTGTTAGATGTTAGATGTGATCTATCTTGTCTTACATAAATTAGTATGAATCAACTTAAAAAATCAATGTCTAGATTTTGTCTACATTAATGGATTTTGTGTATTGTGTATAAAGAAAGGATATCATATTGTGTGTATATTGTGTATAAAGAAAGGATATCATATTTTTGTATATTGTGTATAAAGAAAGGATATCATATTGTGTATATTGTGTATAAAGAAAGGATATCATATTTTTGTAAAATAAAGTAAAAATATCATATTTTTGTATGAGTGAGGCTACGGTGCTATGCATAGCACCGTTTGGGTCTGTGCTACGGCTCAAAATTTGACTTTTCAAAATTCTAACGGTCGATCCGAACTGTTCAACATGATTATAAAATGAATATGTACTTGCAAACCAAATTTTACATTTTTTCGAATTTTTTTACTATTTTTTCGAAAATCACTTGATCTGAACATTCTGGACCATCCAAAAACAGCCTATCTAAAAAAATAGTAAAAAAATTCGAAAAAATGTAAAATTTGGTTTGCAAGTACATATTCATTTTATAATCATGTTGAACGGTTCGAATCGACCGTTAGGATTTTGAAAAGTCAAATTTTGGGTCCGTGCTATGCATAGCACCGTAGCCTCACTCTTTTTGTATATTGTGTATAAAGAAAGGATATATATTGTATCTAAGATTTATTTTAATATTTGAGTTCTAAATATTGAGTTATTAAAATTCAAAATAGGAGGCATAATGAGGTAAAATAAACAGCTTATCTTACATAAATTAGTATGAATGGACAACTTGAAAAACCAATGTCTAGAAAATGTCCACGTCAATGAATCTTTTGAGCGATTTAGTCAATCCAAATAATATAAAATTATCAGATTTTTGTATGCGTGTAAATAAAAAAGAATATATATTAGATCTAAAAAAAAGGCATAATGAGGTAAAAAGATTGTAGACATTTGAACCCATCTCAATCTTTTGAGTTAGTAACTGATTATATTTCTTCTTCTTGATCATTTACAATATATACTGCAATTTTCTAAATAAATACGGTCTCAAATTAAACTATAGTGCCGCTATAGTGTTTTTGGATCATAAAAGCTATGGCGCTATCGGCACTATAGCATGCTATAGAGGCACTATATGGACATAGCGCTGTTTTTTAGTTGTTCCTCTATGACGCGATAAACACTATTTAAACCTTTGCATTCAATAGATACTTTAGTAGAGGTGACAACATCTGAATTCACCTGTATTCAATCGGACTGTCAAATACTTTCATCTGCCCAATCTAAAACCCAGTTTTTTTCAGAAAAAAAAAAAATTATCTGAAAAGTGATTGATTGCTTTTGTTCTTAAAAAAAAAATGGAACCAGACTATTAGTTTATATTGATTAGTTGGGATTTTTTTTAGAAAATAAAATGAGTTGCTGGGATTTTTTCCCCAATTGATTAGAATTACCATTTTTTTGGTGGACAAAAAGTCACAATGTTTTTTTTCCAAACTACTTGAGTGTTTTTGAAAGTACACTTGCTACCAGCAACCAGTCTTTTTCAGGAAGTTAGTTTTGGCTTCATGTGTTGCATGGCTTCCTTTCTATTGCACATTTGTTTTTTCATATCTTTTCATGAGATTTAAGCTTTAAAAGTACGAAGATATCATATGATTAGTTCCATTTTACCTCTCCTGAAAAAGTTGTTCTTATTCTTATTCTTATTATTATTATTATTATTAAGAATCGCCTTTTCATCATTTATTGTTGATTGGAAATGAAGGGTGGGATTTTCACCTTGTTTTATACTAATTAAGATCTCTCTTTTCTCCATTTTACTTTTTGGAAGGATATATTCATTAATACCATTAAAAAATTTATAATTTTTGAGCCGTTTATAGTAAATTAAGAGTAAAAAACAAATCTAGTTAACTAGGATTGAAACCTTAGAAGATTCAATTTTTGACCTTTTAATCTCGTATAAAATAAGCTCCAAAAATTATATTAAATCTTATATGGATCCCTCGTGAAAAATAAGCATGATTTACTATTTGAATTTTATTTTGGCATTTCAAATTTTAAAATAATACAAAAAAGAGCATGTGATCTTTTATGGCTAAAAAAACCTAGGACATTAGAACCTTCTTTCTTTTCCAAATAAGGAGAAAGAAGATTCTTATGGCACGGTTGCCATATTTATTATTATTATTATTATTTTCTTAATAAAAAAATTAATTTTAAATACAAATCTAACCTTATGATAGTGCTCTACTTCAGCATGGATGCACTCATGCATAAGTTTTATAAAAAAATTTATCACTTTAATCAAGATCAAGAATGCTTTAATGCTCACATAAAAGTTCACTACAATAGATTAATTCAACCGTAAGAACCAACTCTAATCTAGTGGCAAAAACAACATCCTCCGTATAGGAGATCGTGAGTTCAAAAGTTGAATGGAGATCCTTTATAAATAATTAAATGGAAGTTGGTCCATCTTTTTATCTCAAAAAAAAATGATTAATTCAACCGTGCCATTGAAATTTTAATTAAAGTTTACTATATTTTTTTACCAATTAATTTAGGATGAATTTAATTATATAAATTATGAAATTAACAAATTAACTGTTGAATTCCTTACTTCAGAAATAAAAATAGAAAATAGACAGCTTCTATTAAAGTTTGTGGCATTGAAATTTTCTTCTAAAATGAGTACAAAATGAAGTAGAGCGACTTGGCTTGCGAGTTTGGTGTTACCTACTCTTATGTGACCAAATAATCCTACTTAAAAAAATTGTGTGTGCATTTTTTTTAAAGGGGCTAATTAATTTAGGATGACTTTAATTGTATAAATTATGAATTATATATATAGATACATTGTTTGTAGAAACTAATAAAATCAACTGTTTGAATAGAAAATAGACAGCTTCTATTAAAGTTTGTGACATCGAAATTATCTTCTAAAATAAGTATAAAATGAAGTAGACTGACTTGGCTTGCGAGTTTGGTGAACCTACTCTTATGTGACCAAATAATTCTACTTAAAAAAATTGTGTGTGTATTTTTTAAGGGGGCTAATTAATTTAGGATGACTTTAATTGTATGAATTATGAAATTGTATATATATCTAGAGATTGGCTAATATCAAAACGTTTGTTCCGGAGCCCCAATGCTACCAATTGATTTTCTGATTTTCAAAGTCCAAACATTCGATTCAAACAGTTAGATGTGATCTCTGTATTAAAATATACTTGGAGTCCAAATTTTACATTTTTTGAATTTTTTTTTTTACTATTTATTCAGTTTTAAAATCGCTGATTTTAATAAACAGTTTTTACTTCTGGATCATTAAAAATAACGTTTTTAAAACTGACTTAATAAATAGTAAAAAAATTTCAAAAAAATATAAAATTTGGTCTCCGAACACATTTTTAATATATATGAAAAAACAAAGTTTTCTACTGCATCAATCAGTGTGTAACCGTGGCATTTTAGGTATAGATTTGTTATGAATTATTTAACACTGATATTTGTTTTTTTTATTAGATAAAATGACAGGATATTAAATCAAAGGTTACAATTCACATTCATATTGTTTGTTAATTTATTCCATTACATTTATCATACTTATTAATTTTATCTAGTGGGGCTTAACAACTACATGGATAAAGATGGAACCGTGGTCAAACAAGCTTCCAAATTCTAAAAAAATGAGAATACTTAATCATGTACATTCATGCTTTCAAAATCACTTACGTAGGTGGTTAAAATTAGCCCCCTTAAAAAATACACAAATTTTTTTAAGTACCAAGATGTTGTCATATAGGAGTAGGTTTCACCAAACTCTGTAAGCCAAGTCGCTCTACTTCATTTTAAAAGAAAATTACAGTACCACAAACTTTAATAGAATTTGTCTATTTTCTATTTTTATTTCTGAAGTAAGGAAATTTTCTATTTTTATTTCTGAAGTAAAGAATTCAAACGGTTGGTTTTGTTAGTTTCTACAAACAATGTATCTATAGAGAATGACTAATATCAAAAAGTTTGTTCTTGGATCTTGGAACAAACATTTCGGTTTTACATTTTCATAGTCCAAACAGTCGATCCAAACCGTTCAACATTCAATCTATATTAAAATGTACTTGGAGATCAAATTTTATATTTTTTGAAAACTTTTTACTATTTATTAAGTCAATTTTAAAAACGTTGTTTTCAATTATCTAGAAGTTTTTCACTGTTTATTAAAATCAGCGATTTTAAAACTGGCTTAATAAATAGTAAAACAATTTCAAAGAATTTAAAATTTGGACTCCAAGCACATTTTAATATAGAGATCACATCTAACGGTTTGGATTGAATGTTTGGACTTTGAAAATCAGAAAACCAATTAGTAGCTTAGGGCTCGGGAACAAATGTTTTAATACTAGCCAATCTCTCTCTCTCTCTATATATATATATATATATATATAGATAGATAGATAGGCTACGGTGCTTTGCAAATTAAAACACCCTCTTTAATTCGGGCCACTTTTTCAATTTGCAAAACCCAAACAACCGATCCAAACCGTTCAACATGTTCTAAATATTGAAATGTGCTTGGAGACCAAAATTTACATTTTTTGGAATTTTTTTACTATTTATTAAGCCACTTTGGAAATCGCTGATCCGGTGGTCCACAGTAAAAACAGTAAAAATTTCTGGACCACCGGATCAGCGATTTCCAAAGCGGCTTAATAAATAGTAAAAAAATTCCAAAAAATGTAAAATTTGGTCTCCAAGCACATTTCAATATTTAGAACATGTTGAACGGTTCGGATCGGTTGTTTGGGTTTTGCAAATTGAAAAAAGTGGCCCGAATTAAAGAGGGTGTTTTAATTTGCAAAGCACCGTAGCCTATCTCTCTCTCTATATATATATATATTTAAGTTGGAAAAATCGTAGATATTGTTTGCGATCCTCGTTTTTTTTTTGTTCATGGATAGTGTTTGTGTTTATTTTTTTTAGTTTTACAAGTTTTTGATTTTAGATTTTGTAAAATATAATTATAAAGATTCACAAAGGAATTAATGAGTTCCACATTTTTACAAAATCATTTTTATTGGAAGGGTGGTATGGTCCTCATTTTTAATAGAAAAGTACCTATATAAATATCAAAATTATGTCATATGGAGCCCTATCTTTTGTACCTAAAACCTAGATTTGCATTTGCGTGACCTCAAACTTTATCTAACTCGTAACGTCTCATGCAATTTAAATACTAGTCACTATAGATTAATTAGTGATGTATTAATTTTCATGCTATTAAAATATTATTTAATATTTTACAAATAATATATAAATATGAAGCGTAATAACTTTTATGTCATTTAATGAATAGAGCAGCTTGGGTCCGATGCCCATCAGACTCAAATTTGCGTCCGATGGGTTTCGGGACCGTCCGATCTGCTTTAAAATTCGGGCGCACAAATTTCAAAGCAGACGCGGAAGTTGCGGGCGCGAATCTTAAAGCAGATCGGACGGTCATCGAATCCATCGAACTCACTTTAAGTCCGATGACCCAAATTGACCTCTTTAATGAATGGTAAAACTTACACAAACTTTTATTCCTTTTTCTGTCAAATTTTAAAATTATAAATTATTTTTGACGATTGTCAAATTAGTAAAAATTAAATAATTATCAAGAGATCCTCACCTTTTTATGAATATCACAATTATGATATGTATATATGTAGGTGATTAGAAGAAACGATTGAGGAAATTAAAGCTCATTCTTTGTATATCAACAACAACTACAGGGATTCATGCATTCAATATCAATAAATTAATTGATGACAAATTAATAAAGGTCAATTAATTTTGACATTGTTGAACAACCCTGTTTGGTTATGTCACTATGTCACAACTAGGAAAAATTAAATAATGGTCAAACTCTAGGAGGCGTGCATATGTACCATTCAAGGAATTAGGTTTGCATTAATTAATTTGGATCAGTTCATGGTTATTTTTTTTTATGATAATCATGAAATTAATAAGGAAGAGGAATGGATTTCCTTCTTTCTTTTATTGTTGTTGCTTTTTATTCAGTGGAGATTTTTATAATGGTTTCCTGTGAAATTTTATTTATTAGTGTAGGGGAAACATCAACTTTACATGAGAAAACTTGAGAATTACTTGATTGATTTTGGAAAAATTCATGCATAACCCTGTGAAATTTCAAATATGACTATGATTATTTTAAAAGAGAAATATACGCTTATCATCAGGAAAGGAAGTAATAAAAAGGGCTTCTTAATTGATTGTCCTATTTTGCAATTTAGTTTATTATTATTTTTTTTGAAAAAAAAGTGAAAGCACAAAAAAATAATTACCATATATTAATTTCAATGTTTTTGCAAGCCCAGATAAAGGAATTTTTCCTATCAATAATTAAGTATAAAAAAATGTTTTCACAATAAATCATTTGTTATACTGTTTTGCTATTCTATTGCCCATGTAAGGATTTTAATGTTTGAGAAGTTGTGCTAATTATTATTTACAAAAATTTATCTATTTTTCATTCAGTAAGCGATTCATTTTTTTTTCATTTTAAAATGTGTACATGACCCATTTTTCAAATCTACATAATTACTTTTTTTTTCTAAGCGAAAAAAAAAATGAAAACAGGACAAGCAAAATCTCAATAACTTTTTTTGGACAAATGAAATCATTACCTCAATTTTTAGGGTAACTTTGCTTAACCTAAGCATAGCACAATGACATAAGAAGGTAGGCACCAAGAAACCATGAGCCAATTTAATGCTTATTAATTTATTTTTTATTTTTATTTTCCTCACTCGCATGACCCAATACAAAGAAAGCTAAACCATAAACAAATAAAAAAATCATTTAGCCTCAAGTACAACCGATCAATTAATACTCAATTATCACCACATTATTGCCAATAAATGCCTCAATTGATTGATGCTAGAAGCTCAAAAGACTTTATTTAACGTTGGTATTCAATTGCATTAATTATATTAGATGGAAATTCTGCAAATAATAAGTAAATAAATTAATAATAAATAAGTAAGTAAATATATAAAAATAAAATAACCATTGCTCTTTTTCATTCTTCAACCGTCACAACATGCAACTTATTTCAGTGTGTGACCGTATTTAAGAGGAGGGTTCCGATACCTCATACCTTTCATGTCTCATTATGTCTCATATTTAATATTTTCATTTTCGAAGTTCAAACTACCAATCTGAACCGCTCAACATGATATCAATACTAAAATTGTTTGGGGATGAAATTTTATAATTTTTGAATTTTTTTTACTATTTTTTAAGGTAGGTACAAAATCATAGTTTATGAACCGTTCAAAAACAGTGATTTTGTATCTATCTAAAAAAATAGTAAAAAAAATTTCAAAAATTATAAAATTTGGTCTCCAGTAATATTTTAATATGGATATCATGTTGAACAGTTCGGATCGACAGTTTGGACTTTGAAAATAAAAATACTAAATATGAAATATAATGAGGTATGAAAGATACGAGGTATTAGAACCTCCTCCATATTTAATTCCTAGCTGGATCTTTTTCTCATATTATCATTTGTTTTTCTTTTACTTAATTTTTTTTGTCAATAGCTTAAACGTTTGGCCAAGGACATGCAAGCCATACAACAGACATAGATCTTGACCTTTTTCCAATTAGTTAGGTATCATCACATCAATCAAGGAGCAGCTTAGTTCATGTGATGCTCCAACTAGAAAAAGAGGAAAAAAAAAAAAAAAAAAAACCTAGCCCCATTTATTTCCATAATTTACAACTAGCTTCATTTTAAAGACATTTTATATGCATACCAAACATAATAAGTAGGATCCTTTAACAAGAAATTGGAAAAAAAAAATACTAATTAAGATAGATAGTTGAGTATATTTCAATTAATAATTATTTACTTCAAAAAAGGTTTATTAAAAAAGATAATACCCTCCTCCTCCGTGTGAATAATTAATTAATTAATTACAGGTTTGAAATAAAAATAAAAAAAATCTTGTGCAAAATAAAAAAAATTAGATGACTTAACCTCTAATTTAAAAAAAAAATATCATTGCGCACTAACTTAAATTTGTCAAGTCATCAACATGCCACTTCTGAGAAAGTTCATAAACAGGAAAGCTAATGCATTTCTCAAATTTGCATTACGCAAAAATAAATGGAAATGCAATGATTTTTATTTGAAAAATTAGGCGGACAAAAAGAATCGGTTCCCTGCTTTTCAAAGCCCCTGTCAATTTTTTTGTACTTAGAACCAAAATCAGATATTTTTAGCGTGGAAAGTCCTGTTATTGGCTTATTATATAATTCAAACGTGAAAGGAGTTGTGAATTTGGTAGTCTTGTTATTGGCTTATTCTTTGTCTAATTAATGACAAAGAATAAATTTACGAATAGTCTTGTATAATTCAAACGGGAAAGTCCTGTTATTGGCTTATTCTTTGTCTAATGACAAAGAATAAATTTACGAATAGTCTTGTATTGTGAGGATCAAATCACAAATATAATCCAAAGACACTTCTTTTGATTGCCTGGACTTTAGTATTTTTTATTAAAATGAAAATTTCTCCTTAAGTTCTTTCTACACAAAAAGCTCCATATACACATTAATGTCTAACATAGCTCAAGATCGAATCAGCTTTTAATTTAGTAGCAAAAATACATGTCTTCTGATGTGAAAAACTATGAGTTTGAAATATGAATGGAGAAAATCTTTTGTTGCAGTGTTGTAAATAACGGTATGCGCTCGTCGGATGGACAGGGTACCACTAAGCGATTAATTAAAAATAATCGGTTATAATAAAAAATAATCGGTCAATTAGTAGGAAAAATCTGTGACAGTTTGAACACTGTCAACGACTAATCGACCAATTAATCAGTCTAAACGAACGTTTTTTACAACTATGCTTTGTTGTAAAAATGAGAGTTTGAAAAAGATGATGGATGACTTGACCTCAACCCTTTCATTAAAAAAAACATTTACTTTTGAAAGCATTTTAACATGTTGCATTCAGTAGAATTCTATTATTTGAACTGTTCATTTAAAACAAACAGATCAGAGATTTTTTTTGTTATAATAATTTTAGAATTTAGAAGTCATATTTTATATGATTCCGGTCCGTTCGTTTCAATTATACAGTCCAATTTAAAAAAAATAGAGTACTACATTTCCAAAATTTTGAAAAAGGTAATTAATATCAACCATTTTTTTTTAATTCCTGTTCCTTCTTCTCTTTATGTTTTTTATTTTTGGGCGAACAAGATGTACATGCTCTAGACCGAAATTTTTATTAATATCCAAAAAAAATATTAAATTTCAAAATAGATGGAATATTATATAATTTGATTTATTAGAAAGACTATGACAAATAACCCGAATCAATATTTTTCAGGCCGGATTTTTTGCGGCTGTAAGAAAAATTAAAATATTTCATTGTGTGTTATTGGAAAAATATAAAAATGTTTTGAATCTGAGTTATTGATTCCGGTTCAAAAGTCATTTCTAGATAAATACAAAAAAATATTGTGATCCTTCTATTTTTTTGATAAAAAAAATATTTGTCAGAAAAAGTTCTTCAACGAAATGTTTTGTCAGAGATTTTTCAGAGAAAGTGTTTGGTTTTTCAAATATAGAAGGATTCAAATATTCTCTGTATTTTATCTAGAAGTGACTTCTGAACCGAGATCAATAACTCAGATTTAAAATATTTTTATTTTTTTCCAATTATACACAAAGAAATATTTTAATTTTTCTTACAACTGCAAAAAATAGGGCCTATAAAATATTGATCCGGGTTATTTGTCATAGTCTTTCTAATAAATCAAATTATATAGTATTCCATCTATTTTCAAAGAAATATATAAAATATTTCTAATATTTCAATAAAAAAAATATAAACATTTCTGTTTAATTAAAAAAAAACTTAGAACCACAAAGAAAAATTAGGGTTTTGGAATTCCAAAACCAAAACCGCAAATTTTTTTGCGGTTTTAGGCTGAATTACCGCATAAATTTTTTGCGGTTTGAACAGATTTCGAAATTCCTCTGCATAAGGTTTAGATTTTGAAATTTAATATTTTTTTGAATATTAATAAAAAATTCGGTGCTCTAGAATTATTTATGTTTATTGAAGCAAGCTGTAAGGATAGTGATATTAAAACTACTAATTTTTTTTATTAAGACAACGTTATCTAATTATTTTACTATATAGACAATTTTACTCTTCATTAATATTTTTTTTAAATTGATTCTCCCATATATTACCACATAAATTTTTTTCTTAAAAGTTATGTTTTATAAAGTATGTTATTTGCTTAAAATCTGTTTCTCTTACATATTATATGTGATTTATTTCCTCAATTCTTTAATTTTGCATGTGCCGCTTCAACTCTTGACGAATCTCTATTACCAAAATGCAAATGTTTGTCAGTTCATGCAGTAGCAATGAACTTCTCTTTAAAAGGTAGCCTTGTCTGTAAAAAAAATATATATATTTTTTTAGATTTGTTAAGGTACATATACAATTTTTGGAAGAAAATATATATTAATGAAATATAGTAAAGAGGAAGCCCAAATTAGAAGAATCGGTGCAATTTATGTTTTGGTCAGTTTCTTGTCTAAAGAATTTGGACAAAATTTTATTATGATGCTTTCTTTAAACAAAGGAAACACAAATAAAAAATAAAAATAAAAAAAATCCAAATTGTAATAGAAATAATATGACACTTTATTACACCTGCATTGGACTATTTGGGAGAAGTATTCATGATAAAGAATATATACGAATTATCAAGCTCAAAATAATAGTGAATTGCGTAGGATTTTGGCTTATGTTTTTATCTTACTTTTTCACATTTATGTTTAATTAATCCATGAAAAAGTTTACTATTGCCCAACTTTCTATTTTAGTGAAAGAAACATGTTTTGGGGCTATTTTATATCATTTGGAGCAAGAATCAGGTCGATTGGAAAAGCGCAGCTCATCGGCTAAGGCTCTGGTATAGACCGTATTCACCAATACGGACCAGAGCCTCAGTACGAACTAGAGATGGGCAAATACG
Organism: Carex littledalei; assembly: GCA_011114355.1. NCBI lineage: Eukaryota > Viridiplantae > Streptophyta > Magnoliopsida > Poales > Cyperaceae > Carex > Carex littledalei. Next base: position 13,097,402 of record CM022082.1, read on the forward strand.
CATTAACTCCCTCATCGACACAATGGGAGTACGGTCCGTATTAGCCAATACAGACTGTATCCAAGGCGTCCTTTGGTGAATAACTACGCCAGCTATATCCAGATCAGATTTCTTGGACTCCACTCATCTCCAGGCGCCCCTCCACTCCTATATAAGCCCTCTGGACTAAAGAGGAAGATATCTTTGTAGTTTGTGATAGATTATTACATTAAGTGAGAAGAGAGGAATGTGTAGAGACCAAGTAGAAAGATACTTGTATCTTTTCTCTTATCTCTTTGTAAACATGCTATTTCGCGGCTAAGTTTAGATTCTTATGATTGACAGTAAACATTGTTACTCATAATGCTTTGATATATATATATATAGAGAGAGAGAGAGAGATGGGCTATTGTGCTTCGTGAAGTAAATGGGGGGGTTTACTTCGGGTCATATTTTCATTTTTGAAAATTCAAACAACCGATCCGAACCGTTCAACATGTTCTAAATATTGAAACGTGCTTGGAGACTAAATTTTACATATTTGAAATTTTTTACTATTTATTAAGCCACTTTGAAAATCGCTGATCCACTGTGAACAGTAAAAAACAGTAAAATTTTATGGACCACCGGATCAGCGATTTTCAAAGTGGCTTAATAAATAGTAAAAAAATTCCAAAAAATGTAAAATTTAGTCTCCAAGCACATTTCAATATTTAGAACATGTTGAACGGTTCGGATCGGTTGTTTGGATTTTCAAAAATAAAAATATGACCCGAAGTAAACCCCCCCATTTACTTCGCGAAGCACAATAGCCCATATATATATATATATATATATATATATATATATATATATATATATATATATATATATATGTATATATATATATAGGACAGTGCTACCGTGCTATGCATATATAAGGGCCCTTCGTGCTACGGCTCACTTTTTGAGTTTTCAAAATCCTAACGGTCGATCCGAACCGTTCAACATGATCTCCATATGAATATGTACTTGCAAACCAAATTTTACATTTTTTAGAATTTTTTTACTATTTATTAAGCCACTTTGAAAAAACACTAATTTGTACACAACAGTAAAATCTGCTGGACCATTGGATCAGCGATTTTCAAAGTGGCTTAATAAATAGTAAAAAAAATTATAAAAAATGTAAAATTTGGTTTGCAAGTACATATTCATATGGAGATCATGTTGAACGGTTCGGATCGACCGTTAGGATTTTGAAAACTCAAAAAGTGAGCCGTAGCACGGAGGGGCCCTTATATATGCATAGCATATTAGCCAGATTATATACACACACACACACACTTTTGTTTGATCATTGTTTAGTCTTTCGTTGTTCGATTGCCTTTAAGCTTTATGTTCAATATTACTTGATTTTGTTTTATTAGTCTAGACCATCATGTGGTGGCCACACATGAGAGATCGTCATCATTGGGCTAATCAGATTGGAATAAGGGAGAATAAAAATACTATATTAGTGTGTAAGAACCTAACTGGAGAAACCACTAGTTGGAACAACAAAGAGTATACATGGGAGTCTCGACATTCGCAGACGAATGTCGCATTGTCGTGCCTTACCATGGGGACACCCAAAGAGACCAGGCGAGGAACCTAGGCAAGTGAAGGCTGAGACCTTTGGGCTAGTCACAGATCTCCTTGCACTAATCAAGACAAGTCTCAACAACTCTCTTGATTAGTAGGGTGGTTATATGCGAAAGCGATAATCGCTAAATTGGATTAGAAACCCTCTTACAACAACTGAAAACCAACATCAAATGAGGTAAGAATCAAAGCGGATTGAAGTAACAACGGTGTGCCAAAACCCTAGGAATTCACATCTCTATCTTTATTTTTACTTAATTTTAATTTTCACCCAATACATTGATCACAATAACAACTCTTTGATTTCAGATTTTGTCAAACCTTTCGAAAGATTGTGATTTGATCGCTCAAGACCTTAGACCGTATTCCCTGTGGATCGACACTCGTTTATACTATTCGATAGGATTATGCGCTTGTAATCCGACCCGATAGCAAACCGAGTTTTACAAATTTTAAAAGACATCGACGCGCTCCGCATTGATCAACGAAGTACTTTTTTGATATAATTAAGTATGATAAAGAATGATAAAGTCATGAAATCCCCATGATATATTAAATGCAAAGTTAAGCATCGTTCTCGAATTTGTGGTTGGATTTTCAAACAAATTTTTTTTTGAAAGATTTTTTTTTTGTTTGTTTTTTGGATCATATTGTGTATCATAATATTAAAAAAAATTAAATACATATCTTGACTTGACTGCTTGAAAGTTGAATTGAATTGATGTGTTTTCTTGTTTAAATTTTGTAACAATATATCTATGAGAAAAAATGATGCAGTAAAAGATACATCAATACAAAATAACAAAAAAAAAAATATCTATCATTATGGAAATCAAATAATTAATTAATGATCACTATATTAATTGCATTATGAAACAAATATAGTAGTTAGAAAAATATTTAAAGAGGATTAAAATTGTCTATACATTAACTTTTTTTTAAAATGTTGTGTTAATATAAATGTGTGTGGTGTCAATATCATACCCAAGCTTTAATTAGCCGACTGGTTATTTAAATAGCACCATAAAAATATCTCTAAAGTTGATTCCAGTCATGAAGATATTTACTTGTGAACATTGACATATACGACCTCTATTTTTGCATATTACTGATCCTGATTTTGTGGAACAGCCACTTTTTGGATCTTATACTTTCCTCTCTTTTGACAAATTTGGCAAATTCATTGCTTTCCCTTTAGGGGAGAATTTTAGGTTTTAACAATGAATAATTATTTCAATCTCCTCACTCCAAGTATCCGAATTGTACCCGCAGCAACAATAGAGGAAGGTTGTATAATTATTTCAATCCCCTCACTCCAAGTATCCGAATTGTACCCGCAGCAACAATAGAGGAAGGTTGTACTACGGTCTTCACTAATTAGAGGAAGGTTGTACTATAGTCCCCACTAATTATATTATACTTGCAAAATAAGATATAAATACTTGCATGCGTAACTTGATATGATCATCCTCTTTTCCAGTCCCCTAATTGTTCCCGCGTCAACATTTCTCTAATGAAGTAGTAGGAACCCCGTATCCCCCATCAACATTCCCTAATAGTCTCCGCGTCAATCTTCCTCTAACAAAAATAATTGACCTTATAGGTATAAATACTTACAATACTTTATATTAATACTTTCATATGTAATCCAGTGTCATATGTAAAAACATACTTGCAAGTATAGGTATAAATATTTGCGGGACGACGAGCCCGAAAGTACGTCATCATGGATCTCATTTGAAAGAGAAAATTACGTAGAAGATGTTCGTGATTTTAGATTCGCAAAATTTCTCACAGATTATCAGAAATATGACAGTTAAGGTGCGAATACTGGAGTGCGGGTACTCATATCAGCTTCCTTTAATAATATATTTACTATGGCCGTGGTAGTGTTGGACTGTTGGTATATGTGTTTTCACTGCAAAAATTGAATTTTTTTTTTCATAATGTGTTGTAATATAATTATGACTATAATCACCTCAACTTAGATTAAAACCGGAGGTTCAAATGTCTCTATTTTTTGCTTTCATCATGTATCTATTTTTTAATATTTAATAACAAAAATTTTACAATTGATATTTTAAAATAAAATCATTAGACGCAATCTATATTATTTACTCTGATTGTCTCAAATCATCATGTGTCCAGAGTTTACCCACATCAGTATATTTTTACAACTCTTGTTACTAATAAAAATAAATACCGTGATATATCATGTGTGCATATAAAATAGATATAAAATATGATATAGATCATATCTAAATGTGACCCACAATAAAAAATTGTATTCACTTAATGGAGAGTCAGTGGAGCTCAGAGCTATCTGTCCACAGAAACGATTTGTGCTAGGATTTGTTAGACAAGGGCCCACTTGCCAGACTAGGAGGCTGAATTTTAGTCACTATATATCTAATTTCTATTCTATGAATATGTCTGTATGAATTGTAGTTATGTATAATATGTATTACTGCACTAATACTAAATTAAGGTTTTCAAAGAACCAACAAATACAGTGTGTAGAAATCAACCTCTAGATTGCATTAGATATATCAAAAAGTGAATTTAAGTTTGATCAGTGGGTTAAAAATTAACCTTTGGTCAAGTGGTAAAGACACATGTTATCTGACGTGTAGGCTCGTGAGTTTGAAATTCAGATAGAAAAAATATTTTATTATAATAACATAAGTTTAAAAAAAATATTGTGGGTGACTTGACCCTAACTCTCTCATTTAAAAACATGTCCAACATAACTCGAACCGCAGCAATCACTTTTAATTGATCATAAAATTGATAGTGTGCAATACATAATATTTTACATATAAATCCAATGTTAAATTTAATATTTCAAGCTTTTAACTTTAAATATTGAAAATAAATCTTCCAACATAATTTTGAACATGTGATCTTCTACACAAACATCTTAGTTACTAGACCAAAATCTGATTGTCTCAAATAATATAATAATTAAGCATATTGTTCAATCTTAAATAATAATAGTCTAGAGTAAAGAATGATAATTGATCTATTTAGCCTAAAAGGAAAATAGTAAAAACAATTCAAAAACTGTAAAATTTGATTTTCAAGCACATATTAATACGAAAAATATGTTGAACACTTCAGATCAAATATTTGAACTTTGAAATTACAAAGCTGACTTGATATTAGCCTCTCTATGTATATAAATGGTATTGTGAGTACTCATTTTCCTCTCTTTTATTCACTTAATCAAATTTTGATCGATTTTCTCTTCTCCGTGCTTGTGCAATTGAAATTTCAAACAAGGTTTTTAATTTGATGCTGTTCGTATGCTTCCACCATGTCATAGTTGCATGCATTTCAAGTATAGATGCCAATGGGCCCCAGAAGTTCCCCCGTTTTAATTTTATTATTACAAAATATTAGGCTCAAAAGTATGGAAATATTTTATTCACATAAATTATTAAATTCAGACGTACGGAAATAGAAATAGCGTCTTGTTTCCAACAAATATAGAAAGATCTGACTCATTGAGTCCGATCCAAAATATATGGATCTGACTCAATGGTCCAGATCCAAATATTATGTTTTTATGAGATCATCTGTGGACCAAAGCTTGATTCTTGTCTAATTGAACGGTCCAGATCCAAACTAAAAAAAGAAAGAAAAAAACATGGATCTGAATCATTGAGTCCGGTCCATAATATTTGGATCGGACTCAATGAACCAGATATTTCTATATTAGTTGAAAACAAGGTACTCTTTCTATTTTTGTAAATCTGATTTTAATAATTTCTACGGATAAAAAAATTCCCAAAAGTATAGTGTCTTTTTCCAATGGTAGAGTACAAGTCATAGCATGTACACTTGTTGTCTCTCCACGCCTTGTGCAGTTGTAGTGTTCCAATTGATCAAGTGTTATTAATATTATCTACTAACTGTTAATGTATATGTTTTCCTCATTGTAGACTACATTAATTGTTTTTTTTTCATTCTTCTTCCAACCTATTTCACTTCAATGCATTTATTTATATGTTATACTCATGCCTTTTTACAGTTCTATTCAATGCATTTTTTGTAATGTTTTTTACCTCTATGTATTTTATAGATCTCTTTTAGAATGAATTGGAATTAGGGGTGAAAACGGATTGAATACGGAGCAGATATTGGTAAAATCATATCCATATTTTTTTAATTTTCTGGATACGGATACAGATTGGATATCAGCCGGATACAAATATGAAAACGGATCGGATCGGATATTTATTAAAATAATATTAAAAAATACCAAAGTTCATAATATTTATCTAATTTTAATGGTGAATAACAATATTTTTTCATAATATATATTAAACTATATGGGATTTTGCTAATATGCTACGCGTAGCATAGAGCCCCTCCGTGCTACGGCTCAATTTTTGAGTTTTCAAAATTCTAACGGTCGATCCGAACCGTTCAACATGATCTCCATATGAATATGTACTTGCAAATCAAATTTTACATTTTTTAGAATTTTTTTACTATTTATTAAGCCACTTTGAAAATCGCTGATCCAATGGTCCAGAAAAGTTTACTGTTGTGTACAAATTAGTGTTTTTTCAAAGTGGCTTAATAAATAGTAAAAAAATTCTAAAAAATGTAAAATTTGGTTTGCAAGTACATATTCATATGGAGATCATGTTGAACGGTTCGGATCGACCGTTAGGATTTTGAAAACTCAAAAATTGAGCCGTAGCACGGAGGGGCTCTATGCTACGCGTAGCACCGTAGCACTGTCCAAACTATATGATATATATCTACTATTTGGATGATAATTAAAACGTAAAACCATATCAGTATCCATATCATATCAAATATCCACATCTAATTTTTCGAATACAGATCGAATACGGATCGGATATTATCCATACCGTTTTCACCCCTAATTGGAATGCATTGACAATTATTAAAACCATATTGACAGCAATGAGCAATCAGATTTATATTAAGATATAACTTTTAGAAGATATGTATATATTATGTGTGCGTGCGTGAACGTGTGTATATATAATAAAAAATTGATATATATATTTAATAATTATTCTAATTATTTAAATTTTCAATAGTTTAACTAGTAAAATTTGCACCAACAGGAATTCTTCAGGTGCTTCAAAATAGATTTTAAATGAAATAAAAAAATCAAAATAGATTAAATTTATCACATGCTGGGATGGAGTTTCAATGTGAGGATATGAGTCTATAAAAAAAAATAGCGAGATTTATTGAGAACGAATTAATTTAATAATCTTGAAAATCGTAAAAAATAAATTATATTTTTAAAATCCGACAAATAAAATGTAATATATGCTTTATTGTAACACTATGCAAAATACGTATATGAAATTAATGACTGAAGATAATATACGAAATGTTGGAGATGTTTTTCAAGTAAGCAAGTAACATTTAAAGTGAAACATAAAACCGATTATGTAAAATTCGGTTTGAATGACATAAAATTATATTATATTGATTCGAAATCTCTAAAATATTTGAAAATGAATGTTCGAACGTTTGACATAGGAATCAGATTAATTACTGATCAAGCATATGAAATTCTTCTTTTTATCATCTTGGACTGATTTGCGAATTTTGGGAATTTAAGGGTTACAATATAAAATAACAAAATTAAAGAAAAAAAAATGAACCACCTCAGTGGCTCTATGGCCACGTGGTAAGTACTGGTGCTTCACCCCTTAGTTTCCTAATTGGCCTTCTCTTTCTCTAGCGTGTAGAAAGAAACAAAATAAAGAAATAAACCAAAGAGGGAAAACACAAAGAAAAAGAAATGAAAGGAAAGGAAAACGAAAAATAGAAAGGAAAAAATAAAACAGAGAGGCTTTTATCTCTCTTCGTGTGTGCATGAGTGCTAGAGAAAGGTTACCGTGAGTAAGGTTTTAAGTCGAAAATCCAGTTCTTATGGCATAATTATGAAAAAGACTTATGAGACAGAATGTTCAAGAGGAAAAGACTATCGGTGACCTCACCTGTTGCCCTACGACATCAGGTGTGCGGTTATTGGATTAGTCTGAGATTCATGATTAGGAATTAAATCGTAATTCGTTGTGCATTTTGAATATTTGATTGACTGCATTGATTGAACTGTTGCATCATATGCATAGTCCGATATAATTGAAACTGAATTGTAGGTAAGTCTGTTTACTGTCATGTTGATATTGTTTATCGATTGGTTGATTCTTATTAATTGAAACCACAGTGATTGAATTGATTGAATATTGAATACTAAAATCCTTGAACCTCCATATAGTGGAGAAAAATGATTAATATATTGTAAAGTCTAGTTAGCTACTAGACTTTACTCTAGGACCCTTATGCGCATATGGTGAATGACCCCAACTGAACCCAGTACCGGTTGGGTAGGGGATATTGAATAAGAGGAGGGTTCAAATGCCTCCATTTTGTGTGCCTCCACCATGCCTCCATTTTTAAAAACTTTAATAACTCAAAATTTAAAACTTAAAAGTCAAAATAAAACTGTTGGATATGATCTACATCATTTCATCTATGTGCTCATAAAAAATTATCACATTTTGATTTTGTTTTTATGTGAATCAATAAGTTAAAAAATCAACGTCTGAAAATTATCCACATTAGTACGTTTTTTAGAAGCTCTTGATGACAACCAAAACAAAATTGAAATGTCATAATTTTTTACACGTGCATAGATAAAATGATATAGATCATATCCAACGATTTTATTTTGACTTTTTAAGTTTTAAATTTTGAGTTATTTAAGTTTTTAAAAATGGAGGCATGATGGTGGCTTGAGAAATGGAGACATTTGAACCCTCCTCATTGAATAAATATGAATTGTGACTGTAAGACTAATGAACTGTGGTAACTGTCTTATCAATTATTTTCTTTCTGATAATAACAGTATTGTGATATTGATTTCGTATTGTTTCTGTTAACCAATTGTTAGGATATTTAAAATTGTCTTATCATTGATTTTCTTTTCGATAATGACAGTATTGAGATATTGATTATATATTGTTTCTGTTAACAAATTATCATGATAGTTAGAATAGTATAAGCCATAACACGACATATACATGTTATTGTATCTGTCAATGTTACCAGACTAGAAATTGTAAAGTTAAGAAACCAAACGTTACCAGACTTTATGGTTTAAAAGATTTTGACCCAAACATTTATTCTGATAAGATTCTTAGAATAATGATTATTTATGTAATTTTTGTTGTTCAAATGGATACTGTTATTGAGCATTTGCATTCGTTATTATGAAATGAACTGTTAGTTTCTTGTGTGGAGATTTCATTCTGAATATGGATTTCTTTCAAATCAAATAACCTTAGTGGCAATTAGCACTGAGAAATAATTTATTATTTCTCACGCGTTTCCCCTTGTGGGATTCACAGGTTTGTTAGACGAAAATAGAAAAACGTTTATGGGGTTATAATTGACAGCAGGGCCACCTAAAGGTATGTGATTTGAGTTTATTATATTTGATAGGGTGCAGAGAGTATATCTCTAGCATCATCCACTGTAAAATTTCAAATAATTATTATAAATAAATTGGGATGTAGGAAAAATAATGGATATTATTGGCAATGCATAAAAAGATCCATGCCTTATGTTATGTTTATTGAATGGTAAATAGATGCGGTAAGAATTGTCGCACCTCCGGATCGGAGGTGTGACATTTATACATATTATATACATGAATTGTTTTTTTTTTTAACTTTATCGTTCAACAAATGACATAAAATTTGAGGGTCCATATTTAATGGTATTTGATGAAAAATAAAAAGATAATTAAATTGGATGAAAATTGATGCACAACCAATCTATAAAAGATAACAATGTGTGTGTAATTCTTTTTATTTTTTAAAATTAATTTAAAAAAATTTATACAATCTTTGTCAAAATCATTAAGATATAATGAATCTCCATCCATCCATAGAAAATATATAAGCGTTTTAGCTGGCAGATAGGATTTTAGAATTTAGAGGAACTTTTTTTATAAACCATAATTAATTTTTTTTTTTTTACGAAACCAACATAATTACTTTCTTTTTTACAAAAACCATAAGAACCGAAATGCCATTTCGGTATGTTATTTTTTTTATTCTGGACCGAAATGGCATTTCGGTCCGGTCCCCTTTTGGATTTTCTGTAGTACTGGTTTCACAAATTTTCATATGAACCGCCACAGAAAATCCAAAAAGGGTACCGGATCGAAATGTCATTTCGGTTCTTATGATTTTTGTAAAAAAAAAAAGTAATCATGTTAGTTTCGTAAAAGTATTTTTTTTAATTATGATTTATAAAAAAAAAATCCAATTTAGAGCTTAGCTCCAGAAATTTCATTGTTTTTTGGTGTCATAAATGTCTATCAGCTGGGAGTACATTCCCCAACTGGACATTTTGAGAGTACAGCTACTTGCTGATTTTATCTATCTTAGAATTTGGAAACTGTCTCCTCTGCTTCCATCTACTCTATCAATTCAGCGTACAATGTGCCGGTTGCTTTTTTTTTTTTTTTTTGTGAACAATGGAGAAAATGGAGTCTAGGTTGCTGATGTAGACAATACTAATTTTTTTAGAGGATGGATCTGATTACAACATTTTGAGTTACCACAAAGTTACCATAACTATTTTTTTCATTTTCAAAATCCAAATCGTCGATCCAAACCGCTCAATATGATCTCCACAATAAAATGTGCTTGCAGATCAAATTTTACATTTTTTTTGAATTTTTTTACTATTTATTAAGTATTTTACAAAAACTAGTCAAATTCATACCATTGAATTTTGTACCCGTCTTAATAAATAGTAAAAAAATTCAAAAAAAAATGTAAATTTGATCTGCAAGCACATTTATTGTGGAGATCATGTTGAACGGTTTCGATCGACGATTTGGACTTTGAAAATGAAAAAAATAATTGTGGTAACTTTGTGGTAACTCAAAAGTGTTGTAATCGGATCTCTCCTCATTTTTTATTAACACAATATTTTCAAATATTTTTAATGTTTAGACAAATTTATCCTTCATTAATTATTTCCTTTTAAAATTAAATCTTTCACTTATATTGATGTCTACCAATAAATTCATTAGATAAATATATCATGTTTACTTATGTGACCTTCTATTATGTTCTTTCTCCACAAAAAACAATTGTCTTGATTCTTCAATCAGCACCATAATTGAATTATTGAACTTCAATCCGTCCAAAACAAAAATTATAATTTGTTTCTTTCAATTTTATTAAGTGCATAACTAGAAGAATAATTAAAATACCCTCAAACAATATAGTTGTGTTGTTTCGTATCAAATAAAATACATGAGTAGAACTAGGTTGTTGTCAAGTTTTTTGGTTAGCTTAACTTCAAAATTTATCGGATTGACTTCAAACGACAAATTTAAAATTCAAAACCGTTAAAACCGATGAACTTCACAAGTGATATGTTTACATGTCAAATTATTAATTTTTTGATTAATTTAGTATAAAGTCAAGCGGTAAAAAAACATGATTTATGAGTTAATTTTAATGTGTTCATTTTTTATCGCTTGACTTTATACTAAATTAATTAAAAAAATTATAAATTAGATATGGGAATGCATCACTCGTGAAGTAGATTATTTTTAACCTTTTGGGTTCATTGTTTGAAGTCAATCCGTTAAATTTTGGAGTTAAACTTACCAAGAGATTTGGTGAAGTAAAGATCACCAATTCTACTCAAAATACATATACTAAATTATTTGTTAAATTTGTTCAAAAAAATAGAAAAATCAATATAATAAATTGGTTCATTCTCATGTCACTCAATGCTTGATTTTAGATTTTTTTTTTCACTTATTTTAAAAGGTTTACAAAATAAGAAGAGAAAATTCAACAATTATAGAAATTAATTAAGTAATAAACGATCGTAGCATATAATTTACATAAAGAAAACATATAACAGCTAAAATATATTTTAGCTAAAGAAAAGATATAACAGCTACAGTAATATCTATGAGGGGATAAAATTGTCCATTTTACACAGATATTTGAAAATTTTGTGTTAATAATATAAAAAGTGGTGTTAATATTTGAGTTTAAAATCCAGACCCATCTTATTTAAGTTAAAAATTTATCCGATTTTTCTTTATTACCATCTTTTTTCAAAAAAAAAAAAACAGAATTTAACATTATTTTCATCAAAATTTTATTTTTATGACATTGACAACAAATAAGATTTATGCTACCTTTTAGCGTCCTTGCCCAAGATGGAATGCACATAAGATATGCGTCCCTAGTAAAAATAAAATATTCACAAAAAACATGTCAATTATGTGTTTTTTTTTCTTGAAAGAAGGTAACAAAAAAAAGTTCGGAAATTTTATAAAACCCTTTTAATATTTATGTTAATACGAATCGGATTATTTGAATATATTCTTTTACTTAGAAACTTTAACTTTAACTTATTGTAGAGATAGAAATTCATGAAAAATGATGTCATGGAGCAAATCTACAGTTAATTCTAGACATGTTTAGTCACTTCTTTAATTTTAAGATTTTAATTATGTATATTAAAATTTAATTGAATTTATTTTAAAGTATTTCATGGTTCAACAGTTGTAAAATATTAAATTAATTTAAAAAATTATAAATTAAATATGGAAATGCATCACTCGTGAAGTAGATCATTTTTAACATTTTGAATTCATTGTTTGAAGTCAATCCGTTAAATTTTGAGATTTGGTGAAGTTAAGATCACCTAGTTCTACTCAAAATACATATACTAATTATTTATTAAATTTGTTAAAAAAAATAGAAAAATCAATATAATAAATTGGTTCATTCTCATGTCACTCAATGCTTGATTTTAGATTTTTTTCACTTATTTTAAAAGGTTTACAAAATAAGAAGAGAAGATTCAACAATTGTAGAAATTAATTAAGTAATAAATTATCGTAACACATAATTTACATAAAGAAAAGATATAACAGCTAAAATATAATTTAGCTAAGAAAAAATATAACAGCTAGAGTAATATTTATGAGGGGATAAAATTGTCCATTTTACACAGATATTTGAAAATGTTGTATTAATTTTATAATCGTTCAAATTTTACCTATCACATATTATGCATTGTACTTAATATAAATTTTCTTAGTTCTGTTCCTAAATAGTGGTAATTGTTACAGTGAGAATGCCATAAATGTTCTTATTTAGGCACCGACATTTCCATTTCAATTTTTTTTTTTGTTATGAATGTATTATCTAGTACAGTCCTCACAGCTGCATGTTTGACATTTTTATGTTCTTTATTATATTGAAGTCCTGTTCTATTTCTGTTCAAGTCAATACACACACACATATTTAGGTTACAAAAATGCTCAAACACATGCACATAAATTTTTTTTTTTTTTTTTTTCCTTTTTCCATGTAAAAGAAGTTATTGATGCATGTTAAATTTTAGTTTATAGCCCGCTTATAGAAAAAATATATAACAAATGTGTTTTTGAGCAACAAATTTGTTTTTATATTGCATCATACATGCATGCAATAGAATTGAATATGTTCTCAACATGTTTGCTATTTTTTTTTATACGCATCTTGTTCAAACTGTTTTGCAATATCAATACAATTACTAATTATTAAAAAAATTCTCTTATGTAGCTTCTAGAAGGTTCTAGTACCTCACATATATATATGCTTCATCATTTTTGTTTAACAAGTCTTGAAATATATGCATTGTGTGACTTAACTAACCAGTTACAAGCACCACAATTACATGAACTGTAAATTGATTATTTTCACTGTAGTCCTCCATTTATTTTTTATCTCTCTTTGACCAAGTTTGCCAAAAAGAACCCAGGGGCAATTCAGTCAAAGATGTTGTTGCTACCGCTTTCAGTAGTAGGTATAGAATCAATTTAACATTTACTAAAAACCCTCTTTATTGTCACGAGTAATTAACTGTCTCGTATAAATAGACAGCATATGATCATGATTAGTTAACCTAAGACACTTCCATGAAATATTTCTGTATACATATGGCTATGTAACCAATTATCAGAAACGCTCTGACAAGCTTATAAAACCATATTAAGTTCAATAAAGCATAAAAAATTTTAGAAATAATGACACGTTTGATCATTTTGTGGGGGTTGGTGGTGGCCATGTTAGTAGAAACTAGAAGGCATCATAACGCAATTACCGGGTTAACCGGTAATACCCGGTAATAATTCAAAAAGAGAAGCACCGCTCAATACCCAATTTAGTCTCTAATTACCGGTTGGCGGTTGACCCACAGTTTATATATACTTAAGCTTTGGATTGAAAGCCACCTGTCCAATCTCACACCGTTGATATTAGATCCGACGCACCGGATTTGAGGAGAGAGTGTGAGCTAAGTGGCGCTCTACTTTTCCAGCACCTTTTAAATTTTGCCTCACAATAATTGCAACACCCCACTTATAAATTACTCGCCGTATTACTACATTATTAGTTACATAACATCTATGGTTTAATAAACCAAAGAAAGAGAGAAGCCCAGGTGTATTTCTTTATTTCTCCTGGGCTCCTCTCCTCTCCTCTCCTCTCAGATTTTCTACAACGAATCCCAACCACCCTGTTGGGTGCCACCTCCGTTGAATTCTTGCCATTGAAGTTTGTTTAAAGAAGGTGAGAAAACCAAGCAATTGGAAACAAAAATTTAATCCTTTAAAAAAAGGAGAAGCACAATGCCCAAACTTCAAACTTGACAGAGAAGCCAAGTAATAAAAGAAAAGGAGGCGGTCACTTCACATGAGAACTCCTTCAAGAGGAAGCAGCAGTCGAAGAAGTGGCCACCGCCGCATCGCCGATTTCTTAGCCGAAGACATGGAATCCGACAATGAATCCTTCACGACTGCGTACGATGGCTCTGACGGGATACTGCCGATGTTTTTAAACGACCAGAGCGAATTGGTGGAGGTGATGCTGGAATTAGATGAAGAATCAATGGTGGTACGAAGTGTGACGCCGACCTCTGCCGCAATGTACGGCGGAATGGGAATGGGTGGGACCACTCCAGAAGCGCAACCCGGGCGCAGTCTGAGCAGGTGCTCCTCGACATCATCTAGAATAAGGAAGAAATTCGCGTGGTTACGGTCACCTTCTCCGTGCCGTTCAAGCTCGGTAGAGAGGGAAGCGGCGGCGGCAACAGCAACAGCATTGACAGCAAGAGAAAAGAGGAAAGTTCAGGCGAAGTTAAACAGGAGTCGATCAGGGGCACAAAGAGCACTCAAGGGATTGCGGTTTATTAGCCGGACAACCGGTTCAGTTGAGGCGGCCGAGATGTGGCGACGGGTCGAGGAGCGGTTTTACAAGCTAGCGAAAGACGGAATGCTTTCAAGAGATGATTTTGGAGAATGTATAGGTGTTTATAATTTTTCTTACTTTTTGTTTGTTTCCCTCTATACTCTGATCCTTCTGCTCTGTTTTTGAATTGTTTTTTTCAATTTTGTTGTTGGTTTTTAGGAATGATTGATTCGAAGGATTTCGCCGTGGGGATTTTCGACGCCTTGGCGCGACGGCGGCGGCAAAATATAGAGAGGATAACCAAGGAGGAGTTGTATGATTTCTGGCTTCAGATCTCAGATCAGAGCTTTGATGCTAGGCTTCAGATCTTCTTTGACATGTATGAGCTCCATGCTCTGAATTGAACTGAATTTTTTTAAACTGAGGTTGACATTGGATTAGTTTGGTGGTTAATTTCTGGTGTGATTTTAATGCAGGGTAGATACCAATGTGGATGGGAGGATTACAAGGGAGGAAGTACAAGAGGTTAGTATTAAAAATTGTTAATTATGGAAATTTTATTAAATAATGGAAATATTTGACTAGGACACTTGACTTATCCTTAATTTATGAAAGGGCCCTGCATTTGGTTGCATGATGTCCTTCTTGTTTCTTTAAATAAGGACCCCTTAACACTAATTCATATATTTTTTAATGAGGGATGCTTCTATGCACCTAAGGACCTATTTGTAAAATGAGCATATTTTCATTTTCAAAGTTCAAACAGTCGATCCGACCGTTCAACATTATCTCCATACTAAAATGTACTTGGAGGTTAAATTTTACATTTTTTCAATTTTTTTACTATTTATTAAGTATTTTACAAAACTAGTCAAATTCAGACCATTGAATTTTGTACCCATCTTAATAAATAGTAAAAAAATTCAAAAAAATGTAAAATTTGACCTCCAAGTACATTTTAATATGGAGATAATGTTGAACGGTTGGATTGACTGTTTGAACTTTGAAAATGAAAATATGCTCATTTTACAAATAGGTCCTTAGGTGCATAGAAGAATTTGCCTTATTTAATTATTTGGTTCATCAATTTTGAGGAACTTTTTGTGATTTGCAATTTTTTAAAGGTGAGGGCATTTTTGAGTATTATATGCCACTGAGTAATAGTATTTTCTCTTAAATTTTATACAACTATATATACAGGAAATTTTCCTTCTGTTCTAAAGTGGGGTCATAGTTCAACTGCATTGTGGTATGGGGACAGTTGTCGCTTGTCGGTCTGAATTGAGGAATAACATATTTAATTCGTTTAATTTAAAAAAAAAAAAAACATAATTAGTTCGTTGTTGGCTGTTTGATTGCTTGATTGTAGAATTTATTAAATCCTACTTGTAGTGACAAGACATCATAGTAATTTGGGAGAAATAACCAGAGTAAATTTTGGTTTGAAAATGACAGTTGATTGTACTTAGCGCGTCGGCAAATAAGCTCGCCAAACTAAAGGAGCAAGCAGAGGAATATGCTTCTCTTATAATGGAAGAACTTGATCCAGAGAATCTAGGCTACATTGAGGTACCTATATATTTAAATTAACATAAAATTATACCAACTGTGTTGAATAATTAGCAATTAATATTAATTTCTCATTTTTCATTTTGTTGTTGAATTAACACAGCTATGGCAGTTAGAGGCACTATTGCTCCAAAGAGACATATATATGAACTACAGTCGGCCGTTGAGCACCGCGAGCGGTGCCAATTGGAGCCGAAATTTGGGCAACCCCGGGAGCGTAGATGGCACCGACACATGCGCCAATGAGAACGGTTTCTCCCAAACCATACCAAGATTCAAATTCCGATGCGGCATTCCAATTCGACGTGCATTTTCCAAAGTCCGGTATGCAACGCAGGAGAACTGGCGCCGCACCTGGGTCATTTTTCTCTGGGTGGCGATGATGGCGGCATTGTTCGTTTGGAAGTTCATGCAGTATCGACGCATGGTGGCGTTTCGGGTGATGGGATACTGCCTACCAACGGCCAAGGGTGCCGCCGAGACGCTGAAGCTGAACATGGCGTTGGTGCTCCTGCCTGTGTGCCGCAACACACTCACCTGGCTCCGGTCCACCTGGGCCCGGTATTTTGTTCCCTTCGACGATAGTATCACCTTTCACAAGGTACGCGCGAAATTTCCATTTTGTAACGAACTCTGATTTATCTCCATTTATTTTAACCGGATACATCCAGTTATTTATTCTATGGGGAGATTTTTTGACTTAAAGGTAAAATGGACGTTTCCAATTTTTTTAAAATGGAGAGGATATACATCTACAGGAGACCGAGTTCTGGAACCCATAGTCGTTCAGCTGTCACTATAGAATGCACGTGGCACGCGCCTTTTTCTTAATTGTAGATGTGGCTGACATATCTGCAACGACCATTGAGTAAAATATTGTGTACCGGGTGACTGTCAATTGGATTAGAACACTTATTCCGGGTTGGATTGCAGAAATCGACACAGAGAATCATAATTTGCCAGATAATTTTTCTTTGGATTTTCTACAACTAACAACCTATCTCCTATCTCGTCGCCGCAAAAAATTTCTCGGCCCCATTTACGCGGTCCAATCAATGACCGCCTGGCGCTCCCATTAGAATCTTTAGTCTTCGGAGTTCGGACCGACTACTTCAGTTGAAGTTTTCAGTGTCCGTCTGTAACCCTATCTGTAGCGAGTCAATAAAGGCAAATATAACTTGACTCTTTCAACAATACATTATATTATAGTGTTTCATACACAGTAAAAACGACAAGGATCCGAAAATTCGCGGCCCACCTGTTCATTTGCAATCCCCCAATTTTGCCCATATACTATGACACGTGGTCCAAATGATTGGTGGGACCCACCAAGCCTAGAGAAGTGCCTGCAAGGCTGTCGCATTCGATAGTTCGAATCCGATTCTTCTTCTTCCCCAGTTTTCATTTGCTTTCTGTCCGTATCCCGGATCATTTATTGATTTTTATTACCGTACGCAGTGATTCGCGACACGTTTGACTTTTTAGTTGCCGTAATAGAAAGGGAATTTTAGTTAGTGTGGTCAGTTCTATGGCTATCGGCGAAGAGCGACAGCGGCGTTACCGTCATGATCGTCGCCTTCAGATCCGGTGGGTGGTGCGTCACAGCGTCGCTACGAGATTGACCGTGACTCTATTTAATTACCCCCCTTTTCATTCATACCCTTCTCAAGATCTCATATTACATACTCATCCTTCGATCACAATTATATTTTACGGACTAGTTAATCTCATAGTAATGAAGCTGCAGATATACAAAGTAATATAAATTTAGTGTTCAATGAATACCAAAATAAAACGTAGGGGTGATTATGCAAAAGTGTCATGTAAAGAATAAAGATTGGTGATGGTATATTGGTATGGGTCCCCAAAATGACTCCCTGTGAATAATGACAAGAAAAAGAAAACCTCCTATCACCTTCACATTGACCATTTTTCTTTATCTTTTCTTTCCAGATGATTGCAACGGCCATTGTGGTCGGTATCACACTCCATGCCGGTAACCATCTTGCCTGTGATTTTCCCCGTGTAATCAATTCTACTCCGGATCAGTATAGGTGGGTCGAGCGAGATTTCGGTCCCGTCAAACCGACCTACACAAGTCTACTAGTTGGCATTGAAGGTAATATTTGTAATTAATTAATTAATTACACTTTTTACAGTTAATGGTATAAAATTTAATATTTTGAGAAGATATATATCTATAATTACAAGAAAATTATTTAGTTCAATGTTGTACATAGTTTAAATATATACAACTTACATCATTTTGAATTTTGAAAAATAGACCGTTAATTATTGTTGCATAATAATTTAATTTTGTGACTTAAATATTGTTGACAGGTATAACGGGAGTTATTATGGTGGTTTTGATGACTATATCATTCACTTTGGCAACACACCCGTTTAGAAAAAATGGTATGAAGCTACCATTCCCGTTGAACCGGCTCAGCGGCTTCAACGCCTTTTGGTACTCTCACCACCTCCTAGGGGTTGTTTATGCGTTGCTTCTCGTTCATGGATACTTCATGTTTCTAGTTCACAAGTGGTACCAACGAACGGTACGCAATTTTCTCACCTTTATAGTTTGTTATTACTTATATTTTGCGAAATGGTCCCTGTAAATACTTAATTAATTGTGAAAATGCTCACCAATAATTGGGATCATTTTTCTTTTCTTGTGCTTACATCAGTCTACTACATAAGATAGGGATCACTTACTTTTTAAATGATAGATGATGGAAATGCCATCATGGTTAGTATAGTGACTGTATATATATATATCTTTTAGTACCTTGATTAAAATATGCTCAGAATTTTTTATGATCAAAATCAACTATTGACATACATCCACTAGTTATTTATAAGGTTGATCAGAAATGCACAAAGTTTCATATATATATGATATATCCATAGTTCATAAATATATTAAAAAAAATATATCAAGGTAAACTGTAAACATGGTTCATGAAAAGTACCTAGGGTTTGGTTTGTGGGGTAATACTGTAATAGTGAGGGGTCAACGAAGTATGTTATGCATGGTGACAGGTATGCAAATGGAAAGAGAGAGAAATAAAAATATATGCTACCAATAGTACTTTAACTAAATATGAGATAAAGATGGAGCTACTAACTATATAGTTCTAACATAAATATAGGTGAATATAGTAATGTGAAGATTGATGCGTGAAAGGAGCGTCTCAATCAATTCCCAATAAAAACTAAACAAAGAAGGATAAATAAAAATATGCTCTGTTCTTTCCACCACGGCACTCCTTTTCATTATTTTACAAAATGGTCCCTCTATAATAGTGCATTTGCATAGGACTTGGAATATAGATATATGTAAGGGATAAATATTTCTTTCTCAGAAAAAAAATGAACTAGACCTCAAAATTTAGACGTGAAATAAAATAACAAAATTTGTTTTGGTTTCAACTTTCAACCAATAATTGATTTTTGCAAGGAGTCCCTTCGAACTGAAATTTGTGTATTTACAAGTTGAAAAACATACAAGTTAGTTGTCTAATATCTTATCATCTAGAATTTCCTATAGAATCTTATAAAATTATGACTTAAAAAAAAATAAATATGTATGTAACCTTGTTATCCAAAAGGTGACCGGTGAGATTAAAGGAATAATAAACATAATTATACAATGCCATAATTCAAATCCTATCCATCCATTATGGAAAGTACTTTCAAAATTGGAAAATATATATGTTGAATTCTTATGAAAATATAAGACATAATACATCACAAATTATAGATTCTTAATTTTTTTTTTTTTTTTGTATGTGTTATATTGGGTTGATATGGCGACAACCATAATTGAAGGATATATGTTCTTTGTTTTTTTTCGTATGTGTTATATTCATAGTATATGTTTATATGGCGACAACCATAATTGAAGGAGGTCTTTATTTTTGTGTACAAATCAGTGATAGTGATTGGTACTTGAACAAAAGAGAAAGTTTGGAGAAGGTTATAAAGAGTACCTATATTTCTAGACACATATGACTCTAATAGGCCTTTATGGTTGATTCTAAATTTTGATAGGAGAACAATTATTTGCTAATTGTATATATATATAGATGAGCTATGGTGAGACGTGGAGTAAGTTTTACTCCATGTCACTATATTTCTATTTTGAAAATCCAAACAACCAATCCGAACCGCTCAACATGTTCTCTATATTGAAATGTGCTTGGAGACCAAATTTTACATTTTTTGGAATTTTTTTACTATTTATTAAGCCACTTTGAAAATCACTGATCCGGTGGTCCAGAAATTTTTACTGTTTTTTTACTGTTAACAGTGGATCAGCAATTTTCAAAGTGACTTAATAAATAGTAAAAAAATTCAAAAAAATGTAAAATTTAGTCTCCAAGCACATTTCAATATAGAGAACATGTTGAGCTGTTCGGATCAGTTGTTTGAATTTTCAAAATAAAAATATGACGTTAAGTACAAACTTGTTTTACTCCACGTTTCACCATAGCTCATCTATATATATATATATATAAACATATTATCTCTATGAAACCCATCTTTCAGAGAATTATGTATAGTACCTTGATGGGTATCTAATTAGAGCAAATATTATTTCCTGAAAAACTCTATTTTGAGACAAATTTGAAAAAAAAAAAAAATCCACATTTCCTTGTCAAATTTGTTGGACAATAGACAGATGTATCAACCACATTTTCACAAATTAAGAAAAGTCACAAACTTTGTACCAAAAAGTCAACATTCATTTGAAGTCAGTACTTTTATAAGGATCAAAGTCGACAAGATATTTCTATTGACTAAAACAAACGTGTAGACTACGAGGGAATTAAATGGTGGAATTCTCCAAAATTGGCTTGTATTTACTTTTGACCTAAATTTTGTCACTTTTCAAGCACCGACACTGACACCATTACATTAAGGGAAATTTTTATTGGTAGTAATTAATAGAAAAAAGAGAGACAAATGGTAAGATTACATTAATATTTATATTGGTAGTAAGATTGGTAGGAATTCTACCGATCTTAACTTTTTTTTTTAGTCTGTTGTGCAGATGGAGAGAATTTTTATATTTGATTTCTAGTAAAATATGAAAAGTTTTTCAAAAAATAGATGGAATATTTTGATATATCTAAATTTTAAGATACTTTATTTATTTTTGTAAAAAAATATATTTTACTAGAACAAATTAAAAGGAAAAAAGAAAAAAACTGATTTAGATCGGTAAAATTCCTACCGATCTTACTACCAATATAAATATTACTGTACTCTTACTGTTTGTCTATATTCTTTTCTATTAATTACTACCAATAAAAAATTTCCTATTCTATGCATGACTTCTATTTTGTTTCCAAGAACTTGATTTGATTAGTTTTTCCAATCAATTTTGTTTCTTGGCATAGAATTTACTAATTTAGACTTGATTTCAAGGTAACTCAGCTAACTTTTTGTTCATTGAATTTTCTTACAAGTAACCTAAGAATATGTGGACCAAATTGTAAATGCTTTAAATCTTGGTCTTTTTTGCAAGAAACATTTAGGGAAAAAAAAAATATACTTCAATTAGTGACAGTTGATCTACCATAGTAAAAAAATATTCTAACAAATATGAATGTGCCACTTAATTTGAAGATAATGTTCTGGTCCCAAAATTATTATATTTTTATGGTCTTGAGGAATCCAATGAAAGAGACAGTGCTTTCAATAAATGACTTATTCTAGACCCTTGATTTTGGAGACTAACATTCAAAATTTTATTCCTTTTTTTTTTCTTATATTGTGCGCTGTCAAGATAGCAATTAATTCCAAGAATAAGTTTTGACCCCATCACATGGCTGAATAGTTTATTCCTTCTTGCAACCTTTAATTGCTTCTTAGTTAGGTGCATGTGGTTAAGACTTTTGCTTGGTTACAAACTTATAATAATAAAAACAAGTACTAATATGGGTCTTCCCAATTTGCATCTTTTTGTTGTTGTTGATCAACTTTTCATTTGTGCCTAAAAACCAGCAATTTGCATAAGTTTTCCAAAAAACAATGTCTTTTATTCTTCATCTGGAAGAGTTATAAGTTTAATTATATGATTACAAGTGTAATACATAAAAAATGCTATCTTGATTTTTTTTTTTTCAAAAATTATAGAGAAAAAAAAAATTCAAATATCTGTAGGTATCACTATATATCAACAGAAAAATTTGAGCAATCTGTAGTTTGTATCATGTAATTCAAAAGGGTCTTCATTTGAAATTTGAACATAGGCTTTGTAACTAATAACTATACCTAATGTTTAGTTAGCTTATATAATCACATTTGGTGATTGCTTACCAAACCTAGACAATCTTTAGTATATTAATATTTTTAGGAATAAGTCCCACACCTAGAAAGAGGTTTGGTTGTCTCTTCTCACATGTTTTGTTGGGTTGAGTTATATTGGCCTACTGTTCAAACTTAAATTCACTTTTTGTAATATATCTAATGCAATCTAGAGGTTGATCTCCACACTATATTCCTTGGTTCTTTTGAAAATTTTAATTTAGTATTAGTGCAGTAATACATATTATACATAATACAGTTTATACAGAAAAAAAATGTTTTTATCTTCATCTAGATTTAATATTACAAGTACTAGGCAAATGGGTATTTTAAATTGTGAATGAATTTTATATGGGTCAAGGTCATAGAAGAACTAGATAGTGACTAAAATTCAGCCCCCTAGTCTGGCAAGTGGGCCCTTGTCTAACAAATTCTAGCACAAATCATTGTGTGGACAGATAACTTATTGTGGGGCCAGGTTTCTCTGTGACCTTTATACCCTTTCCAGTTCATAACTTAATGGTTAGGATTAGAATCAGTAACTACTCTAATTAATATCATATATTATAACTTTTAGCAGCTATCATTAATTTGGAATTGGCTAAGATGCCACTGGTATGGTGAAATCAGGGGTCTATTAGTGCTGAAAAAGTGATATACAAATTACACACAACTTGACTAATTGAGTAATTAGGTGTGATATATGATAAGTAGCAAGTTGGGACCATATGTTGACAAAAGAAATAATAATGAATGAGTAGAACTGTATCCCATCAAACATAATGCATTGTACATTTTTTAGTTGAATCATTTTAGTGACATGGGTCAGATTAAAGTGGTTGGGTCCATTTGAGTAGGTTTAATTAGGTTGCATTAAGTCTCTTTCATGTCCAAATCCAGTACTTGTCAGGAATTGTACTAAACAGAGATATTTATTCTTGCAATTTTATGATATAACACAAGAAAAAAGCGACTAGGTGCCGTTCGCGGATATTAGCAAAGTACAGGGTGCAATTTGCAAAAAACTAAACAGAGACAGAGTAGATAGGGATCAAGTGGAATTGAGGTTTGGGGGTTGGGGGGGGGGGGGGGGGGGGATATCATGATATTTGTTGCTTGTGAAAGAAGTTAAATCAGTGAAAGACATCAGCTCAAAGCAAAAAAAAAAAAAATCAAGGATCAAACAGGGCAAGTTCATCATCCTCCTCACCTCTCTTATCAGATTAGTTTTCTAAATGATGTACCCTTGTCTTGTCTGTTCTGAGGCAAAATTATGCAATGAAAAACTTTTGGTTGGGTTATATTTGGCTATAATGCTGATGAAAATGACACAACCAATGGTTGTGGACCACTTAGAGAAAATGAAATGAAATCAAATTAAAAAAATAAAATTAGTTATGAAACTTTAGGAGAATTCTAGTGCTTAATTAATAGTTATGGTTTGGCTGATTAACATGGATTTGGGTTTTAATTAAACCCCAGGAAATTGCATCCATCTTAGCTAGGCTAGAAAAGAGTGGTCTTATTCATAAAACACGCAAATAACTCTTCAATTTTTTCAGAAACCCTTAATTCATTGATTTTTAAATGGTCATGCATTTTTTTTTTCTGTTGCAGACATGGATGTACATCTCAATCCCATTGCTAATATATGTCGGTGAACGCACATTACGAGCCCTCCGCTCCAAGGCATATGCAGTTAAGATTTTAAAGGTAATACAATTTCAAAATCATTTTCCTAGCAAATTACTATTTCAACTAAATAATGTATTTCTACTGATCTGCTTATTTTTGTTAATATGTCGAATTCTGATATAGAATCTGTTAATGTCGATGATAGATCCACGCACAATATATCAATGCGAAAGAGAAGTTGTAATAATTTGTTTACAGAGTTGGACTTTTTTTGTCATAAAATTAAAATATGTTGAAATTATAATACAAAATATTGGCTATATCATTCAATATAAACTAATTATCCCTTTCTTATACTTGGATGATAAAGGTGTCTTTGCTTCCTGGTAGCGTGCTAACTATAACAATGTCAAAACCATATGGATTTCGGTATCGGAGTGGACAGTACATATTCCTTCAGTGCCCCACCATCTCTCCATTTGAATGGTTTGATTTCTCATCTCTCTCCTCCTACATCATGTAATATATGAATATTAGGGCTAATGCAAATTATGTTATTTGGCAAATAATACCCAAATATTGGTTTAGTTACAACAATTGCCCACTTATGTTATGAGTTCAAGTATAAATTGATAACAGACCACGATAGTAATCCAGTGATTGAAATTCATGCCTCTGAAAATCGGAACCGGAATCAGTAACTTACCGTGAAATCAGTAATGGTGAATCGGTAGGAATCGTCCGAATCGGATGGAAAACTTAGATTTTTTTTTTTGGGAGAAGCTTGTTTTGTACTAAAAAAATAGGAAAAGATTAGTTAAATATTAATCTTTGAAAAATTTTGATGTTAAGACAAAAGATTACACTCAAATAATCCACTAATATAATATAATACGTGGGTGTGAACTATGAATATTATATCACATGACTTGGGAACTAATTATGTCTGTTGTTCTTATAGGCACCCTTTCTCCATTACCTCAGCACCGGGAGACGATTATATAAGTGTTCACGTAAGAACCAATGGAGACTGGACACACGAGCTCAAACGCATTTTTATAGAAAACTACTTCTCTCCTTGTTCAATTGGACGTGCCTCATTCAATGAATTTGGGGCAGTAGAACAAAGAAGGTTAGATAAATGCTGTTTAATCAGGTTTCTATTTTTATACAATAATCATACATTTGTTCTTCATACTTTTGACCAAGAAAATTCTGTCTGTTTACCAGAACATTTTTTTCTGGTGTCGTACTTATTTCATCACGATTCTTGTTAATTTTGAAATCAGAAAATAATTAATTTTAACCAATTAGCCCTCTCTTCATCTTAAATCATTTATTCATTTTTATTTATGCATGCAGTTTGCCAAGATTGCTTGTAGATGGTCCATACGGTGCGTCAGCACAAGATTTTAGGAACTATGATGTGCTACTACTTGTTGGTCTTGGCATTGGTGCGACGCCTTTCATTAGCATCCTCAGAGACCTTCTAAACAATATCAAAATAGCCGATGAATTGATGGTAACATTTTGAACTCTCAACCCTTTGAGCTCTTTATTATTTTGATTTCAGCCAGGGCGTGTTAGTCAATATAGTTGTGTAGTTGTAATATACATGCATTGTATTTTTTTTTCCATTTTTTTGTGAGCGTACGTAATTGCCAATAATCATTGCTGGTAATAGCACGTACCAGTACTTGCCTATTAGTTACCCTTGTCTGAAATCAACTATTGCAATTTTGGCAGGTACAACCATTTTGAAAGGCATTAAACTGTAGTAGTCCTAATACCGAAGGTACGGGATCAGTGTATCATTGTACCTCAGGAAACCAATCAGCGTCAACTAAATTAATTAGGTTCTGCAATTTAGGTTGATGTAACCAATTTTGCCTTGATTAAACTCACTTGAGCCAATGCAGCATCAATTTAAAATACTACCCTAGCTAGCATGTGTGAATTAAGCCTAATTTTATCCCAATTCGACCTCATTTAACATGAATTGCACAATGGATAGATGAAAATAGTTGCATAAGATAATGAACTCAATTGTAAAACTTTGTAGAAATGCACCACAAATAAGAAGGAACCACTAAAACTTGGACATAAATTTGCTTTTTTTTTTTTTACACAAAAGGATTTGGCAATGGAAACAAGTAGGTCAGAGGACAGTGTGAACAGTAGTCTGTCAACTTCAAGTAGCAAGAAGCGCATATATAGAACGAGTTGTGCACATTTCTACTGGGTCACCCGTGAACCCGGCTCGTTTGAGTGGTTCAAAGGAGTTATGAATGAGGTTGCCCAAATGGACAAAAAGGTAATATTTCCTTTATCATGCTTGTGTAACTATTTTGGGGCAAATATAGTCCAATTGAGCAAAATTAACCCATCAATTTATTTCAATTAGTCTTATTGTCTTCTTGACCTAAATTGACAGAATTACCCCTCATTCCTTATACCAAATTAGAAATATTCTGTCATCGATGTCTAAAATTTCAACACAATTTGTAGAGAAAGCTGATATATGAAAGTGTAAATGGTTTTGTACAGGGAGTAATTGAGTTGCATAATTACTTGACAAGTGTGTATGAGGAGCGGGATGCAAGAACAACTCTCTTGACAATGGTTCAAGCTCTCAACCATGCCAAAAATGGTGTCGACATCGTCTCTGGCACCAGAGTATGTATCTATTTTTCTCGAGTTGCCTCCAAAATTAGGACAGTGTATTTTGCAAGAAAACTTGCTTGCCTAATCTGCAAATTTAATATAAACTTGCATAATTGGCCAATATTATGCACCATTTTCCAATATTTTAGGGTCTTCTTTTAAGGATCCAACTATATATTCCTGTACTAATTATTTAATAGGATTGCATATACAGCAAATATTGGGTATAATTTGAAAACAAAGCTTGGGTGGGCTTAATTACTCATCACCGAGACGCCAACTTTGTTCGATTTTACTCAAATAATTGAAGAAATATGTATTTTTACCTATACAGGTAAGGACGCACTTTGCGAGACCGAACTGGAAAGAAGTCTTTACCAGACTAGCATCAAAGCATCCCAATGCCACCGTAGGTTGTATATTTTTCCCCAAATATACCAATTTGCTGAGCTTTATAGAAAAAAAAAAAAACATATATATAACTTAATCTTTCACCTACCAACCGTAATATAAATTTTCAAATTCAGTATTTCATGCCATAAATTCTGTTAGGTACAACAACTAAAATTGATTAATTATTCTACATTTTGTTACTATTATGGTATTTGTCATTTTTCTTAAAATGTTATCTGTTATCAGGTACAACAACTATGTACAATACTGCATTCTAATACTGTATTTATGTATATATAAAGAATTATGAACTCATTCCTGTGATATTTTTGTGGATGCAGGTGTATTTTATTGTGGAG
Organism: Carex littledalei; assembly: GCA_011114355.1. Taxonomy (NCBI): domain Eukaryota; kingdom Viridiplantae; phylum Streptophyta; class Magnoliopsida; order Poales; family Cyperaceae; genus Carex; species Carex littledalei. The sequence continues at coordinate 13,125,228 of CM022082.1, forward strand.
TACCGACACTAGCTAAAGAATTAAGAAAATTGTCGCATGAAATGAGCCAGAAGACAACGACACGATTTCATTTCCACAAAGAATATTTCTAATCAAGCAGCAAAAACCATAAAAATAGGTGAAGAAAAGCAGTTATAGTTTTGTGTACTTTTGAAAAGAAATAGAAGGTAAAAGCTCTTTATCTAATATTTGTCATTTTTAAATGTAAATAGTATAAAGGAAAAGTTGGTAGCAATCAGTTCATTTTGACAGGGAGGGTATAGGCAAAATATTTGTGAGGTATAAAAGGTTATGAAAATATTCATAGTTAGTGATGTAAACAGTACTATAGTTTATATGACAAAATAATTAAAAGAGGACAAAGCCACAATGGCTTTGAAAAGCAAGTATTGGCACTCTTTTTTCATCAATATTATGTCATTTATTTTGTTTCTTCCTTTTCCCTCAATTTGGACAAAAATTTAAAAATAATTCTTGAAGAGTGATACTGGTAAGTTAATTCACAAAATGATTAATTTTAGGGATAATTGTTGGTGTGCCCATGAAAACATCCTAAATTTTCTATTTCCCCATCAAAACATTCAAATTTCTTATTTCCCCATTCTAAGTTGAGATTCTTTCATATTTCCCCTTGTGTTGATTATAATTTTATTTTATTTTGAAGTTGAAATGTCTATTTTGTCTCTCTTCTCAAACTGGACACGTCCATTAAATTTGTAATTTCTACAATGAGAAACATTCCAACCTCTTCTTGGTACATATCTAAATGACTAAATTCCGTGTCTTCTTGCTTGAATGCAGAGAGTTTGGATTACTGCGCTCTGCTCAGCTCATAGATTTAAACAAACAAATTAATGTTATGCTCTGCTATTTTAATTTAATCAATTACAATATAAATAAAGGTAACGATGATAGCACGGAATTGCTATTATGTTTGTAAGTGTGAAGTATTGAGGTCTAAATCAGAAAAGATATATAATCCTAACTGAGCAACACTAATTAATAATTAATGCTCTTCTATGGGCTTAATGAACACTGGTTGACTGGTACTGGTAGATTCATGATGTTTATATGACAAAATAATTAAAAGAGGACAAAGCCACAATGGCTTTGAAAATCAAGTATAGGCACTCATTTTTATCAATTTTATGTCATTATCTCTGTTTCTTTCTTTTTCTCTCATTTTGGACCAAAATTAAAAATAATTCGAATGAGTGTGGTAAATTAGTTCACAAAAAATGCTGAACTAATTGACATATGGGAAAAAATGTGTGTAAGATGAATGAAAAGGAGGGAGAGAGAGAGAGTAAAAAAAGGGAAAGCAAGATAATTGTTTTGTTTTTGAGTTTAAATATAGAAAGTTAAGATAAAAGGGAGTGAGGAGAATTCTTTTATTTATTTCTTTAAAATTATTCTCCTCTAATTTGATGAGTAAGAAATTTAATATTTCTTTTATTTTCTTCCCTTTCATTTCCTTTCTAACTCAAAACATATGTTTTGAGGTCTTAATTCATAAATAAAATAAAGAAGAGACAAAATGTTTTCATGCCTGTAATGATCATGATTCATGACCTGCCGACATTTTTATTAATATCCAAAGTTTAATACAAATTATTAATTATACCCGGATTTCAAAATTTTCACTAAAAATACCCAAACCGGCCAGAAAATGGCCGGTTTACGCCCCCCCCCCCCCCCCCCCTAAACCGGCCATTTTCTGGCCGGTTTACTCTTTTTTTTTTTTTTTAAAACCTGCAAAAACCTCCATAAAAGGACACCATCTGGAGTTTGGTTCTAAAAAATAGTATTTTATTGTAGTTAGATGAAGTAAGTTGTAATTTATTTGAGTATTAATTAATTTCATTACTTCTTGTAGTTCCGTACAAAATAATAAAGTACACACAAATTGCAAATAGAGTCCACACAATTTTTACAACATGCATATAAATAATCTATTATTGCTACGTCTAAAAGGTAATCCCCGAAGTAAACCACTTGCGAAAGATGACCTACGAGATGGCCTAACAGGTGGCTCTGGTTGCTCAGTAGATGGCCCGGCTTGGGTTCCAGATGGCCCGGCTTGGGTTCCAGATGGCCCGGCTTGGGTTGCAGATGCCCTTGTTGTGCGTCTAGTAGTGGACCTCCTCGGTTGGATCACAGATGGCTCCCCTTGCACCCCAACCGCCTCTCCTCCTATGTCAACCGCCTCTCCCATTGCTTCGGCATACATAGCAGTTGCATCTAAACGGCTCGTAGCTGTGCTACGCCGTGACCCTCCGGACCCACTTCCCGACGCCATTACTCGCTCATTTTCTGCCGCATTTGCTGCGATTCTTGCCTCTGCATTTGCATGTGTTACTTAGTAAGTTGGTATAAATTGAAAAGAAAAATAATTTTTGATTAATGTTACATACCTCTTCGTTGCCTATCGGAAGTGGAATGGCGAGGATGATGCCCCCTTCGTCTACCTTCCATTTCATCCATCGTCATTACACGACGGGTGTGTTGTCGCCTCCCCTTCCTAATCCAACCACTACTCGGAAGGATTCTGTCTCCAGGATTAGGAGGCCAGTCTCCCATATTGCCAATTGGATTGAACACATGGCTCCAAGTACTCACAAGATAGGGTGTTTTATACCAGTCTGCAACAAAGTCGTCCTCTTGCCAGTTTCGGTCACGGCAAACAGCTAAGACATGAGTTCACGGAATTGAAGTTAATTGGATACCTCTGCAAGTGCATTCCATTTGTCTGTCGGGACCGCGCGTCACAATATACATGAACTCCCTCGCGTCACAATATACATGAACTCACTGCAAGAAAAAACCCCAATTCTCAGTATCCTCCTGCCGCACAATTACAAATGCAATAGGCAACAATTGGTTCTCGGCATCGTAGCCGCAAGCTATCAAAAGCCTCCCCTCATATCACCCAGACAAGAAGCAGGCATCGATGCTGATCACTGGTCTCAAGTACTGGAACGCCGCAATGCATGGACCAAACGCCCAGGCTACGGCTCTGAACTGGGCAACACCTGGCATGATTAGTCCTGTTTCCTTATTCCATACCGGGCTGGTCAGAAATTGGTGGGTCGAGCCGGGATTGTTTTGGCAAATTGCAAGCAACAGCAGAGTAACCCGATCCCTGTCACTTCTCCAAGATCTGAACTCCTGATTCTTTTTTATATGGTGCTCTCTGATCTTCTTCATTAGGTCTTCTTTGCTTTTAAAATATTGGTTTGCAGCAAGCTCACCTTTGTACTCAATCCGTTGCCCATAATAACCAATATCTGCTTCTCTAAACTGAGAAACATCATTGAGGTCTGGGAACGGGTGCGTATCAGTCCGGCCACTAAGCGGTCCCCCCCTCATCAGTATGCCTTTCAGCTGTTTGAACCGGCCCGTCTTCATCGCAACCTTCCATGTGATCTGAATCCCCCCACATGTCTCCCTCAAATTCATCCCCGCTCCCTAGATCGTCCTCTGGTATTTCATTAATATCTTCAAAGTCCGGGCAGCTTGCATCGTCTACTGGTGCAAGTATGGGGTAAGGTGATACTGGAGGTAACGGTAAAGGAGTGGCATTTACGGATCTAGGTGGGGTTGAAACTGAGTGTCTTGGTCTGCCTCGATTGTGTCTAGGCGGGGATGCAACTGAGTGTCTTCGTTGAGGTGCTGGTGGAGTGACGTAGTTGTAGGGTTCTGGGTCAGGTTCGTTGAGGAGTAAGGTGGAGTCACGTCTGTTGGTTTCTGGTTGTGGGGTATAATGTGGTGCCGCTGATCCAGAGCCCGAACTTCCAACCCCGGGCTCTACCGGAACTCTTCTAGCAAATATTTCTATTAGAAAATTTCCTTCGGACCTCAAATAACCAAACATGCCTCTCCACGTACTCTCATCTACCAGTTTCGCAACCATAAATTTTCCGCTGGAGGGATGGCAATATCGGGTTGCCAATTCTAGGTCACACCTTTCTGGGTTGTAACCGGTGTGTGTGTAAACTATGGATTTCAGGTCTAAAAGTGAGATGTCATCTGGAATCATTACTGAATGAGCTGCATCTTTGTTGTAATACGCCCCTTGTGCACTATTAAGCATCTTCCCACCATAGTGTAATGAAATAAAGGCCATGGTAAACAAACTACATTTTAGAAAATGGTAAACATTGTCAGGTTACTAAATGGTAAACATTTGTCAGGTAACTAAATAGTAAACAATTGACAGATTACTAAATGGTAAACAATTGACACATTTGTATAGGGTATATGGTATTGGGTATTGGGTTTAGGGTTTAGGGTTTAGGGTATTGGGTATTGGGTATTGGGTATTGGGTTTAGGGTTTAGGGTTATAGGGTTATAGGGTTATAGGGTTATAGGGTTATAGGGTTTTGGGTTTAGGGTTTTAGGGTTTAGGGTTTAGGGTTTAGGGTTATAGGGTTATAGGGTTATAGGGTTTAGGGTTTAGGGTTTTAGGGTTATAGGGTTATAGGGTTTAGGGTTTAGGGTTTAGGGTTTAGGGTTTAGGGTTTAGGGTTATAGGGTTAGGGTTTAGGGTTATAGGGTTATAGGGTTTAGGGTTTTTTTAATTAAATTTAAATTTTTTAATAATATAATTAATTATTCTATAAAATAAAAAATAATAAAAAAATAATAATAAAAAAAAAATTTACCTGAACCGCGCTGCTGCTGCCTCGGGCTGTGTGCCCTTTGGATGAAGGGAGGGGGTGTCCTTTTAAGGAAGTTTTTGCGGGTTAAAAAAAAAAAAAAAAAAGTAAACCGGCCAGAAAATGGCCGGTTTAGGGGGGGCGTAAACCGGCTATTTTCTGACCGGTTTGGGTATTTTTAGCGAAAATTTTGAAGTCCGGGTATAATTAATAATTTGTATTAAACTTTGGATATTAATAAAAATGTCGGCATGACCTGTGATGGACCTATGCTTGTTAGATTGTTTATATTTTACAATTTTAGTCATTTTGTTATGTATCCTTTTCTGATTTCCATGCCGCTGTCATATTTTGTGACACCAAAATATGTTATAGTCCTTCAAATTTTTGAGAATAAAATCAAGAACTTTATTTTTAGAAATTCTTTAAAAATAATATAGAAAAATGAATAAAGGGTTTTAGTTTTTTTATTATATAGAAGAAACCGAATTAATGATTTAATTTTTTTAGACATAATTAAAGATTTTTTTTGTCCAAAATACACCCTTGCATAAATTTTCAAAAGAACTAAATCAACTATTCAGTTTATTCAGAAATAACTAAAGGAACTAGAAAAGGAAATTAAGTCACGCCGTTACTAGTCACATTACGTCATGTCACGTCACGCGTGTTAGTTGCGTGATGTGACTCGCGTGTCGTGTGACGTGACCGCATTCCACCAAAATGACACATCACATCATGTTACATAACGTGGTTACACAGACACGTTTAGTCATGAATAGACACACATATTTGATTCGATAGATTTTGATCGGACGTTTAGTTTAAAAAAAATGTGAGGAGTCGTATAAAGATGTTAGGATTCGTATGTACAACTTTATGTGAAGAAGTAAAGAATCGTATAAATAGACTGTTATTAAACAGTTGCACAAACCAGGCATGCATCTCACATTTTGGATTTGAAATTTAGAATCAGGTGTCGCACATTTATATAATTATGTATTATGCGAAGTATTGTTAATAATTAAATTTGAATTTGGTAGAAGTTGAAAGAAGATACTAGAATTATGTGGGTCATTAGAAGTGGTAAATTTCAAATTGAACTTCTCCATAATAGTAGCAAACTTCAAATTGAACTTCTCTTGTTATATTTTAATATGAGTTGTCAAACTCAAATTCTCTTGTTGTACTTTGTAGTTTCATGAAAGGTATAGAGTTTAACCTACTTTTGTATCAGTATAAATAGAGGTATGAACTTTGTAGAATGTAGTGGATTTGTAAAGTATGAAAGCCATGTAATAGAAACCTCTTGTATTCTTGTTTTAATATAAGAAATATATTTTGAGTTTGTATTCTCTTCCCTCCTCCATAAATTTAAGATTATATCCAACAAGTATGTCTCTAACATCTTTTTTCTTACTTAATTGTATGTGGCCGTGTATTATTTCATATAATATTAGAATGTGCTTTTCTTCGTAAGATGGTGCATAAAATAAAAACAAATGTAATAAAAAATTAAATTACAAATAGTTATTTGGTCACGGCGTGACCACACGTGACGTGACTATTCGTGTGACATGACTGTCCACCATCATTTTAGTCACGTCATGTCATGTCATGTGAAAAAAATTGATCACGTGACGTGACCAAGTCACGGCATATTAGTCATGTCACGTCATGTTACGTCACGTATTTCCTTCTCTAAAAGAAAAAGAAACCAAAACAATTATTTGTTCTTTCTATGGAAACAAAAAACCAAAATAGTCCATCCATTTTTTAACAATCTATTTATTTAATTTCTAAAAAAAAAAATCTGAAAATCAGACGTTTAATATCAATTTTCAGAAATTTTCTCTTAACAAACACAACATTAGCATTTGATTTTTATTAGACGTCCGTGTACATTATTATACATTCATTACCATCATAACTATTGCAATACATAGGTCAAATGAGTCGGTCCAAGAGAGTCTGATTGCATAAGAAGATCAGATTCTTTTTATTTTTTGTTGTTAGTTGTGTGGCACTGCACATGATAATATTTTAGTGATATTGTGGAATAAAGATCATTGACAAGATGACTCCATAGCTTGGTACAAAATAGAATAAATTTATTTTTCATTTTTTTTAGTTTAGAATGCAAAATTGAAAGGCAAATTTATGCATAGGAAGCAACGTAGATACACCCGTTGCTCGCAGGAGTTAGCAAAAAGTTGAAGCTCTAATGACTTTCAATTTGAAATAAACACCGTTAGATACATTTTATGTGGAGTCTGGCTAGTATGACATTAGTGTCATTTCAGCCTATATAACACCAACTCCAAAATCTATCAGATCGACTTCAAACGGTGAATCCAAACCGTTCAAACCGATCTATTTCATTAGTTGTGCATTTACATACAAAATTTATAATTTTTCGAATTTATTTAATATCAAGTCAAGCGGTCAAATGTGTGAGTTTTTAAGTTAATTTTAATGCATTCATTTTTTAACATTTTTGACCGCTTGATTTGGTACTAAAATAACTAAAAAATATAAATTTTTTGCATGTAAACGCACTAAATCGGTTTGAACGGTTTGGATTATTTGTTTGATGTCGATTAGATAGGTTTTGAAGTTGGTGTTATATAAGCTGAAATGACACTGATCTCATACTAGCCAGACTCTTTTATGTGGTTGTACATCAGAGCATAAAAGGTAGGCGAAAAATTAGTATTGCAGATAATCTCCAAGGGCATAAATAGTTGCACCGACGAAATTAGACATTAATAAAAAAAGAAAATTTAGCATCAAATTAGACTTGAAGTTTTCAAATTATTTTTAAGGTAGACATTTGATTTTTTTTTTCGTACACATGACAATATCAATATTTTTAGCAAACTATGTTACGCTACGTGTTATTTTAGAAAGAAAAAAATAATAAAGAAAAGATTCGGAGGTACCACATTATTAAAATTTAAAAACACAAATGTTTCTCTGATACATTACTTTTTTGTTTAGAAAAAAAAATATTAAAATTGATTTTAGCAATTTGGTTAATAAAAGGAAATATGGAAAAAATATAATATATTCAGGTTTAAGTTTCTAGTAACAAATCTATCCGATTAAACTATATATGAAATTGAGAGATATTTGAATCAATTTTCATATTTTATTTTCTATTTAACTATCCTAATTAATATAGAGAAATCTCTTTGCTTATATTATTTGGTATTTAATCTTCACATATATATTCAACAAAAATATCATTATGAATTTTCTTTACTACACTTAATTAACATTTCACCAGTTAAAATCTTTTATACCGAAGCATGGTTCTGTACCGGTTTTTAACATCATTTTTTTCAAATACTTGAGATAGACAAGTTCAGAAGCCAAACATCATTCAACCAAAAGCATCTACATTTACAGAGGTTGAAGAAGTAAGATCTTTTTATTTTATTTTTGAAAAAAAAATTGTAGGTCGAGCTTTAATATTTTTGAGATAAAAGGTTCATGCATTAATATTGCTACCAAACTGGATTTTGAAATAAACATGAAGAGCCTCACCTTTAAATACTTATAAACTATGTTACATGGATACGGTACGGGTACCGTATCGATCCGATACGGATACAGCGATACGACAATTTTCAAATATCTAGAATACGATACGCCTATTATATATATATATATAGAGAGAGAGAGAGAGAGAGAGAGAGAGATGGGCTATTGTGCTTTGCAAAGTAAATGGGGGGTTTACTTCGGGCCATATTTTTATTTTTGAAAATCCAAACAACCGATCCGAATAGTTCAACATGTTCTAAATATTGAAATGTGCTTGCAGATTAAATTTTGCATTTTTTGGAAATTTTTTACTATTTATTAAGCCACTTTGAAAATTGCTGATCCACTGTGAACAGTAAAAAACAGTAAAATTTTCTGGACCACCGGATCAGCGATTTTCAAAGTGGCTTAATAAATAGTAAAAAAATTCCAAAAAATGTAAAATTCAGTCTGCAAGAACATTTCAATATTTAGAACATGTTGAACGGTTCGGATCGGTCGTTTGGATTTTCAAAAATGAAAATATGACCCGAAGTAAACCCCCCATTTACTTTGCAAAGCACAATAGCCCATCTCTCTCTCTCTCTCTCTCTCTCTCTATATATATATATATATTTATTATTATTTTAATTATAATTATAACTTAAACCAAATTTATATAAAAATAACTGAAGGCTTAACTCAAGTATAATAAATACCATAGTTACTGAAGGCTTAACTCAAGTAATTATTGTCCAAGTAAAATAATCTGGACCGTTTACAATCTTTTATACCGAAGCATGGCTCTGTAAGATTTTAAATGTACTTTTTTTTTTTCTTTTGAAAAACATGAGATTTTAAATGTATTTTATTTCATCGTAATCAATGATTTAGATATTGTTCAGTGTAATCAGACACCTAAAAAAAAAAAATGAGATTTGAATCTTCGTCATTTCATCAAATTTATCAGTAAGTATTAGGGATATCTTACAGATGAAATAAAATATGAATTTTTTTATGATTTTCCTAACAAAACTGAGAGTTATAAAATTTGGTCTTAATTTATTTTTCAGAAATCTGAATGCATGGACATCTGAATACATGATAAAATCTGTTTGCCGTGTTCTCTTTTAAGCACCGAAATTTTTATTTTTATCATTAAAAAAAAGATAAACAAAAAAACCACGAATTTGTGAAAATTTCATTTTTGACACGGCCGCAATGACAAGTTGTGGACAAAAATGGAGTGTCCGCAACTTGAAGTTGTAGACAAATTTTTGTTGTTGTTGTTGTCCGCAACTTCAAGTTGCGCAAATTTTTGTTGTTTCTAACATATTTTTTCTTAGTTAATTATATGTGGTCGTATATTATTTCATATAATATTAGAAATGTGTTTTTCTTCGTAAGAAGATGCATAAAATCAAAAGAAAATGTAATAAAAAAATAAAAAATTACAAATGGTCATTTGGTCACGGCGTGACCACACATGACGTGACTGTCCACCATCATTTTAGTCACGTCATGTCATGTCACGTGAAAAAAATTGATCACGTGACGTGACCAAGTCACGGCATATTAGTCATGTCACGTCATGTTACGTCACGTATTTCCTTCTCTAAGAGAAACTGAAACAATTATTTGTTCTTTCTATGGAAACAAAAAAACCAAAATAGTCCATCCATTTTTCAATAATCTTTTTATTTAATTTCTAAAAACAAAAAAAAAATCTGAAAATCAGACGTTTAATATCAATTTTCAGAAATTTTCTCTTAACAAACACAACGTTATTATTATTTGTAGCATTTGATTTTTATTAGACGTCCGTGTACATTATTATGCATTCATTACCATCATAACTATTGCAATACATAGGTCAAATGAGTCGGTCCAAGAGAGTCTGATTGCATAAGAAGATCATATTCTTTTTATTTTTTGTTGTTGGTCGTGTGGGACTACACATGATAATATTTTAGTGATATTGTGAAATAAAGATCATTGACAAGATGACTCCATAGCTTGGTACAAAATAGAATAAATTTATTTTTCATTTTTTTTAGTTTAGAATGCAAAATTGAAAGGCAAATTTATGCATAGGCAGGAGTTACAACAACAACAAAAAAGTTTAAGCTCTAATGACTTTCAATTTGAAATAAACACCGTTAGATACATTTTATGTGCTTGTACATCAGAGCATAAAAGGTAGGCGAAAAATTACTATTGCAGATAATCTCCAAGGGCATGAATAGTTGCACCTACGAAATTAGACATTAATAAAAAAAGAAAATTTAGCATCAAATTAGACTTGAAGTTTTCAAATTATTTTTATGGTAGACATTTGATTATTTTTCGTACACATGACAATATCAATATTTGAGGAATGCTTCTATGGACATAAGGACCTATTTGTAAAATGAGCATATTTTCATTTTCAAAGTTCAAACAGTCGATCTGACCGTTCAACATTATCTCCATATTAAAAAATCTAATTGGAGGTCAAATTTTACATTTTTTTGAATTTTTTTACTATTTATTAAGATGGGTACAAAATTCAATGGTCTGAATTTGACTAGTTTTGTAAAATACTTAATAAATAGTAAAAAAATTTAAAAAAATGTAAAATTTGACCTCCAAGTACATTTTAATATGGAGATAATGTTGAACGGTCAGATCGACTGTTTGAACTTTGAAAATGAAAATATACTCATTTTACAAATAGGTTCTTTTGTCCATAGAAGAATTTGCCTTAATATTTTTAGCAAATTATGTTACGCTACTTGTTATTTTAGAAAGAAAAAAAATAATAAAGAAAAGATTCGGAGGCACCACATTATTAAAATTTGAAAACATAAAAGTTTCTCCGATACATCACTTTTTTATTTAGAACAAATTTTAAAATTGATTTTAGCGATTCAGTTAATAAGAAGGCAAGATGAAAAAAATAAATCTATTCAGTTTGACTTTTTAGTAACAAATATATCCAATTAACTACGAAATTGAGAGATATTTGAATCAATTTTCAGATATTTGATTCTATTTTAACTATCCTAATTAATACAGTAGATATCTCTTTGCTAATATTATTTGGTATTTAATCTTCACATATATTATTCAACAAAAATATCATTAGGAATTTTCTTTACTACACTTAATTAACATTTCACCAGTTAAAATCTTTTATACCGAAGCATGGTTCTGTACCGGTTTTTAACATCATTTTTTTTCAAATACTTGAGATAGACAAGTTCAGAAGCCAAACATCATTCAGCCAAAAACATGTACATTTACAGAGGTTGAAGAAGTATGATTTTTTTTTTTTTTTGAAAAACAAAATTGTTGGTCGAGCTTTAATATTTCTGAGATTGAGATAAAAAGTTCATGCATTGCTCCCAAACTGATTTTTGAAATAAACATGAAGAGCCCCACCTTTAAATACTAATAAACTATGTTACATGGATACGGTACGGGTATTGTATCGGATACGATATGGATATTGCGATACGATAATTTTCAAAAATCTAGAATACGATACGCCTATATATATATATATATATAGAGCTGGGCTATGGTGAGTTGTAAAGTAAGAGGTCATTTTTACTTCAAGCTCATATTTTCATTTTCAAATTCAAACAACCGATCCGAGCCGCTCAACATGTTCTCTGTATTGAAATGTGCTTGGAGACTAAATTTTATATTTTCTGGAATTTTTTTACTATTTATTAAGCCACTTTGAAAATCGCTGATCCGGTGGTCCAGAAAATTTTACTGGTTTTTACTGTTCACAGTGGATCAGCAATTTTCAAAGTGGCTTAATAAATAGTAAACAAATTCCAAAAAATGTAAAATTTAGTCTCCAAGCACATTTCAATATAGAGAACATATTGAGCGGTTCGGATCGGTTGTTTGAATTTTCAAAATGAAAATATGGCATAAAGTAAAACGACGTTTTACTTCACAACTCACCATAGTCTATCTCTCTCTATATATATATAGAGAGAGAGAGAGAGATGGGCTACGGTGCTTCATGAAGTAAATGGTCTTTTTACTTCACACCATATTTTCATTTTGAAAATCCAAACAACCGATCCGAACCGTTCAACATGTTCTAAATATTGAAATGTGCTTGGAGACTAAATTTTATATTTTTTGGAAATTTTTTACTATTTATTAAGTCACTTTGAAAATCGCTGATCCACTGTGAACAGTAAAAATTTCTGGACCACCGGATCAGCGATTTTCAAAGTGGCTTAATAAATAGTAAAAAAATTCCAAAAAATATAAAATTTAGTCTCCAAGCACATTTCAATATTTAGAACATGTTGAACGGTTCGGATCGGTTGTTTGGATTTTCAAAATGAAAATATGGCGTGAAGTAAAAAAGACCATTTACTTCGCAAAGCATCGTAGCCCATATATATATATATATATATATATAGGAAATTGCTAATATGCTATGCATAGCATAGAGGGCCTCCGTGTTACGGCTCAATATTTGAGTTTTCATAATCCTAATGGTCGATCCAAACCGTTCAACATGATCTCCATATGAATATGTACTAGCAAACCAAATTTTATATTTTTTATAATTTTTTTACTATTTTTTTAGATAGGTAGAAAATCACTTGATCTGAAAATTATGTACTTGCACTGTAGCCAACTCCTATATATATATAGAGAGAGAGAGAGGAGGGTTCCAATGCACCCTCTTTTGGTGCACCTAACGTGCACCCAAAACTCATATTTTTATTTTCAAAGTTCAAATAGTCGATTCGAACCTTCCAACGTGTTCTTCATATTAAAATGTGCTTGGAGACCAAATTTTACATTTTTTGGAAATTTTTTACTATTTTTTCAGAATTTTTGAAAATCATCACTTTGCTGAATTTCAAATTATTGTTTAGTTTAATCAAAAATTCTGAAAAAATAGTAAAAAATTTCCAAAAAATGTAAAATTTGGTCTCCAAGCACATTTTAATATGAAGAACACGTTGGAATTTTCGAATAGACTATTTGAACTTTGAAAATGAAGATATGAGTTTTGGGTGCACGTTAGGTGCACCAAAAGAGGGTGCAGTGGAATCCTCCTCATATATATATTATTTTAATTATAATTATAACTTAAACCAAATTTATATAAAAAAACTGAAGGCTTAACTCAAGTATAATAAATACCATAGTTACTGAAGGCTTAACTCAAGTAATAATTGTCCAAGTAAAATAATCTGGACCGTTTAAAATCTTTTATACCGAAGCATGGCTCTGTAAGATTTTAAATGTACTTCTTTTCTTTTTCTTTTCAAAAACTTGAGATAGACAATTGCAGAAGCCAAACATCTATGTGCAATTGTGCATTAATATAGGTTGAAGTCAGAATTATTTCGGATACTTGATCAACAACGGCCACGATCGGACCGTTGATTTAGTTTGAATGATTCAAATTACAAAGTGGCATTTTTTAGAGGTCAAATAACTTTAATATCGTAATCAATGATTTAGATATTGTTCAGTGTTATCAGACATTTGGAAAAAAAAAATGAGATTTGAATCTTCGTCATTTCATCAAATTTATCAGTAAGTATTAGGGATATTTTACAGATGAAATAAAATATGAACTTCTGTATGATTTTCCTAACAAAATTGAGAGTGCTAAATGTACCTAATTATCAGGAAAATTCTAAAATTTGGTCTTAATTTATTTTTCAGAAATTTGAATGCATGGACATCTGAATACATGATAAAATCTGTTTGCCGTGTTCTGTTTTAAGTACCAAAATTTTTATTTTTATCATTAAAAAAAAAGATAAACAAAAAAACCACGAATTTGTGAAAATTTCATTTTTGACACGGCCGCAACAACAAGTTGTGGACAAAAATGGAGTGTCCGCAACTTGAAGTTGTAGACAAATTTTTGTTGTTGTTGGTCGCAACTTCAAGTTGCGCACACTCCATTTTTCTCCGCAACTTGACGTTGCGGCCGTGTTAAAAATAAAAATTTCAGATTTCGTGATTTTTTGGTTTATTTTTTTAATAGTAAAAAAAAAATTTCAGTTTAAGCAAGATAAATAGTTTTTTCGATGAAAATTGGATTAAATTCAGTCTGATGTTCATTTTGAACAGTTCGATTCGTATCAAAATTTACATGTTTGGTTTAAATTTACGAAATAATTTTTAATATAAATAATCTGCACGAATTTTAAAGCTCATGAGTCATGAGAAACATTTTCACACATTGCAAAATAAAAACCAGAATTACTAACATATATGGACCTGTTTTTGGGACCAAAATGATAACAACATCATCGTCCTTCCGCGAAATTGATACATCTATCAGTTTTCGGATTCCGACTTCCGAGTGTAAACATCAAAAGCAATTAAGCAACTAATTTCTTGTTATAATTCTGTTTGTGGTGCGGCATAATCGGCTCAGTCAGGGTGCGTTGGACTCATCAAACACCTCCCATTTCACATCAGGCCCATCTCAGGCCCATAATCGATCAACCACCCGCAATCACGCGTTCGCTCCCGACCACCAGTTCACACACCTGACCCATACAAAATCATCGGACAATTTCTCCACGTTACTAGATCCCTCTTCCCCTCTTGCTCTCGCTACACTCTCCGCTCTCTCTCAGTCTCTCCTCCCCTCTCTGTTGAGATATCGCGCAGCCTCGTCTCTCCGATTTGGTTGAACCGAACTGAAATCAATGAGCGATTAGTATACAAATGGCCACTGCATCGCAGACTCGCCTCAGTCTCACGAGGTTTTTGTTTTGAGTAGCTTGGTTTTGTTTTACTATGGTTTAGTGGGATTCAGTTTTCTTTTTTTCTTTTGGACTTCAAGTGCATATAATCTGAACCTCATTGAGCAATTACAAGACTATTGTGAATAATCCTACTTAGCCTTACTTAATTTCGAGTATTTGAGTCAAATCTTGAGTATTTTCCTGTAAATATTTTGAGGAAAACAGTGCTATTGCAAGAAACATTGTACTGGCACAACAATACCAGGCTGTCTTTGACCAAAATCAGATTACCAATCTAATTGAAAAGGAAAATATATTGACCCTGACATTTCATTTTACAGCACATCAAAGGTCTATTCGCCACCGCATAATTCATTTGGTGTAAGATTTTTCTCCAGTAGAGGTTTCTTTGACACAAACCACCAAAACTATTATCCTTGCTATGCTTCCCCTTCCAATCGGTGCAGCCTGTGCTGGGTTGAGTGCAAGAGGCCAAGACCATTAACGAAAAAGCACAGGAGGCTGACGCATGGGGCTACAAGAGCATCATCTGACGATGGGTTGACTGTAAATGGGACCACACAGGCCAGCTCAAGCAGTGAAGTGGAGCAAATGAGGATTAAACTGGATCAGGTGTTAGAAAATGATGATTTCAGCAGTGGGATTGTACAATCAATTTATGATGCAGCAAGGGCTATAGAGCTTGCCTTTTTGGAACATAGTTTGACACCAAAAAAATCTTGGTTTCCTCGAACTTGGCTCGGTGCTGACAGATTTGCTTGGATCAAGTCACTTTCTTATCAGGTAAATAAAAGAGGTTTTGTAATTTAAATCCGAAATTATCAATTTCTGCAAATAGCAACTTTGGTTTTTCACCTCTGCATTTGAAATGAAACATTTGATTGGTAATTGTCAAATGATGCGTCAAACCAAAATGTTGGTCCAGTTAAAAATGACGAAATGAGCATGAAACAAGGAAACCATAAGGATTGGAAGACATATAATATGGTTTTAAGTTAGATTATTGCGAACTCAGTCCTCAAAGCGATTGATCTCATTAAAGTGCTTAAGGCTCTTTCAGTTATGCCCTGAGTTTTTAAATGCTTGACCCACATGAGCACTCAGTTCTAAACCCTAAACCCTAAACCCTAAACACCCAATAGAGGAAGAGTACTAGGATCAGATCATACATCTGATTTGGAATCAGCTGAACCTCTTCTTAATTAGCTCATATGAACTTGGAATTTATCGTTGTGATTAGTTGGTTTATTTTACTTCATTTGGGCTTAAAGAAGTGAGCGTTTTGGGCTTAGAAAAACTGAGCTTATTAGAGTAACTTGCAAATTGTTCCTGTCACATTTTACTGATTATATCTCTCCTTCTTAGTAAATGAATGGCTGTTTGCAAATGTTGGAAAATATGTTTCGTGGTTGTTGCAAATATGAAGAATGGTTTTGTTTGTAAGTACAGTATAACTTCGTTCGGTATTGTTTGCAACACACCATCAAATGTCTAACATTTCTCCTATTATACACCCATAAGGAATGTGTTCTCTGTTTATTATTTATATTGATATCTACACATTTTTTAGGCTGCTGTTGATTCGCTTTTGCAAGCTGCAATTGAGATCTCTTCACGTGGTGATGGAAGAGATAGAGATATTAACGTGTTCGTGCAAAGGAGGTAATTCAACCTTAGGATTTTTGACCTGTCCTTTGGGAAGGACTCAGTTGTGCTCTTGTGAAAATCTGGAATCAGAACAAGGAGTATCATGTGTGAACCTAAAAGCTTAGTGCAAATCATGTAGACACCTAGAAAACGTGATAGATATCCTATATACCTCTTACTCGCCCAATTTACTTAAACTATGCCTTGAAGAATTTTTCATTGTTTTCTCCATAAGTGTGAAAAAATAGAGAATTAATCCGGCCTTTTTTCAATAATTTCAAGCGGAGGGTGTCGTGGTCATTTTCAGTATTTTAGGGGCATTTGTGGTGTTTTGATGTATTGAAGTGCTTTGTATGATATTGTTTCAGTTTTGCTTCAAATTAATTCTTGAGCATTTTTGTGGTGCAGTCTCTCACGGCTACGAGTTCCACTAGAGACCGGAAATCCAAGATCAGATTTGTAAAAAGCAACCAGGAGCTTATGAGTGGTATTTGTCGAATCAAATACCCCTGGTTGTGACTACATTTGTGAACATATTTGAGAAGGATATTCGCTTTAGTGCAGCTACTGCCATGTAAGTTGACCTTTTTCTTGTTCACTATTACTGTACATTATCTGGTATGGAATTGTTTGCTCAACCATATTTAGTAGATTCTTTACTACTTATATTGGTCGATTGAGTTCGACAATGTGCCAAACTTTGGATGTCTCTTTTTTAATGGGACTGAAGATATTTGTTAATCTAGTTTATTTTTGTGGATTTAAAAGCCTCTATATCAGTATTTGCTAAAAGGTGCCTTTCTGTTTGAAAAGAATTGACAAAATTTTCTTTACTGTTGGTTAGTCTTTAACTGACCCCAACTTTTAACAATACTGTCAGCTAGAAACAGTGGCGAAATAAAAATCTACCAAAAATCTCAGCTGGAGCCAATCAAAACACTAAAAAACTTGTTAAATGGGTTGACTCCTTGTTCACCTTTTGAGTGGGAAGTTGTAGAATTAGTGATTTTATGCATTAAAAACATTTATATTTTCTTCCCTTGTTAGATGTGGCAAAGAAGAGTTGACGTCTCCACCAAATTCAAGTGAGGTTTCACTTCTTATGCTTTCTCTCAGCTGCCTTGCTGCCATAACAAAGCTTGGCCCAGCCAAGATCTCTTGTCAGACATTCTTCTCTATGGTACCAGAAACAACTGGGCGGTTCATGGATATGCTTCTTGACTTTGTAACGATAAGTGAGGCTTACCAGTCCTTGAAGGATATCGGGTTGAGAAGGGAGTTTTTATGCCATTTTGGCCCAAGAGTTGCCACAGTCCGGTCTCTTGATGACCAGAATTTTATAAATGAAATGAAATTTTGGATAGACCTAACTCAAAGGAAGTTACAAAGAGCTATTTCCAGAGAAAAGATATGGTCTAGACTTACTACATGTGAAAGCATAGAGGTTAGTACACTCAGTTGTATGACTGTTAAGATTTTCTACAAAAGTCTAGAAGGCCAATAAAAGTATTGGGTATATTGGAACCTATAAACACAGTTATACATTTATTTATTGTAGGTTTTGGAAAAGGATCTGGCGATCTTTGGATTTTTTATTGCTCTGGGAAGAAGTACACAGTCTTATTTGTCTTCAAATGGATTCACAGTTGCAGATGATTCATTAGATGGCATTATAAGGTATTTTTTGTTAAATTACTTTTTGCATAATCAAAATATTTCCAGTCATAAAGTTTATTAGTTGTATAATTTCACTTTTCAGGTATCTTATAGGGGGGAGTGTTTTGTACTATCCACAACTTTCTTCTATTAGTTCTTACCAGCTATATGTTGAGGTCAGTATGCACAGATTATTTCCAGATCTTTTATTAGTTTGACCCAATTGACTAATGGAACAGGTTCAAATCTGAATTCATGGGGTAAGTTCAGACCTGCTATCTGTTAGACCCAACCCTACTCGGCCGGATGGTTAATTCTGCTTTTTTTTTGTTTTGGTAAAAAAGCACCAAACATTCTATTAGCTCAATACATTTTTGATAACATATGTAAACGAGCAAAAATTTCATTCCCATGTAAAGCCAATTAAATTATACAATTTGGCAATGCCAGGCCATTGAGTTGAGCCCTTTAAGTTAATTGGTTGGGGTCCTTGCCACTATTTTGTAATACTGGCAGGGTTGGGATTGGACCAACTCTATTATATTTTTTAAATAAAATAATGCTCTACCTCCCATTGCACCCTTAAGTTAACAACCAACATGGTAGTCTTTTAAACCCTACTATACTATCTAATAAAATAAAGCTCTACTGTCCATTACACCCTTAGTTAACAACCAACATGGCAGTCTTTTGACCAAAATGTTTTTATGTCTTTACGTTCCTTGTATTTTATTCTGTAACAGGTGGTATGCGAGGAGTTGGAGTGGCTCCCTTTCTATGGAAGTGATAGTTCTTCTAAGGTGGCCCCACATGGCAGTAATGAAAAAATAATGGTACCAAACGAAGTAAAGCTTAGGATTTTAGCTGTTTGTTATTATTGGATGACGAGTTTTACCAAGCACAGCATATGGTTAGAGAATCCATCTAATGTTAAGGCCGCGAGTTTTCTATCTAGAGGGTATGTTAACTTATTTTTATTATTTTTGAGGATTACAGAACACTTAAAACAGCAAAAATTAGTAATTAATTTTCTTATTGTCAAACTTAGGGAAGAAATGCTGAGCGACTGCATGAAAGAACTGGGGGTATCTAAGTAAGTCTTACTATCTTTTATCTCTGACTTCTTTTTTGTTCCTTGTGATCCTTTTTTACATACTCCCTACCAAGAACCACTATCACTACCAAGCTGAGAAGAGTGCCCCATCAGTGGTGTACACTTGATGCTCATGATGCCAAAACTAAAGCCTAAATTGATTGTAGGGATTCAATATGCAGCTCCATGGAGCAAGAAATCCAAATGGAACCCCAGGGGAAGCTCTCTATCAAGTCAAATTTAGATTCCATTGATGAGGTAATCCAATAAATTTGTCTTTTAATCTGAAAGATTGAGGCCATATTCAATTGGCACGAGTGTTTCTTAAGTTTACAATAATGAATTCCATGGCATGATTTAGGCACTTGATAGTGTTGAGACAGCTATAGTAAGGTTGGAAGACCTATTGCAAGAACTACATGTCTCGAGCTCAAACCCAGGAAACAGAGAACAACTTCAAGCTGCTTGTTCTGACCTTGAACGAATCAGAAGACTCAAGAAACAAGCTGAGTTTCTCGAGGCATCCTTCAGAGCCAAGGTATCGTCTTTAAGAAAGTAAATTATTTGTTTTTCATATTTTGTGAAGTATGGATCGATTGATGACATGATTTCTTGTATCCTCTGGAGTACACCGAAAGATCATGCACACCCTCGAAACTAAAATTAGAATTATCTCATATTCTCAACTAAAGCAATTTTCCCCTTTATATTTGTAATTTTTTTTTTCTCTTTGTTTATTTTTCCCCAATAAACCCTCCTGTGTGTAAAGGTCAGTGCGAATGCCGGAGATATTCCATATTTGATAATTTGTCATATGCCTATGTAATATTGCTTCTTAATAAATAAGGACATTTAGTTTATGTGAAGTATAACTTCTCTTCAATCAATATAACCTCATATTTGATTATTTAAATGGCTTAGGTTGATGTCCGTTATATTTCATTTTCACTTCAATTTAGGTTGATGCTGATGGTGCATTGTCTTCTACTACTGAGCAAGCAAATAAATCAGCTGAGAGGTTAGCTCTCTTATGTATACCTGGGGTAATTGGAATTTCATTTTTATTTTCTCTGAGATTTTCTAGGGTAATTTGTTTTAGGTGGTGTATAATTGTCCAAATCCAATTTTTACTGTCTTCTCTTTTGCAAAAGAGAATCATTGTTGTTAGCTTAAGCTTCTAGATCAAATGGTTTACAAGTACACATGCTGTTGTACAGCAGTGGAGCTTGAACCAAAAATGCAGGAGCAAGGGAGTGGCTAGGGTAAGGGTGGGAATAAGCACCTATGGTAGAATATGGTCTATTTAGTTGTATTAACATAAGTCAATACTAAATAAATTTGATCAGACTATTAGCATTAGAAAAAATACATCAGTATTTCAACATAAAAAATTTTGAAGAATAAAACATAAAGCATTGTCCATCACTCCATGACAAAAAGATATATTGAAACAACATAAAATTTTCAAATACCAAAATAAGAGAACATCGTACTATAATTAATATCTAGACATCACAATAACATCTCTTTTTTCAATTCTATAATTATCATCTGATTGTGATTTGTAAGCATTCGTACCTCAATTTGTTGAGTTATATAAAAAGAATGCACAGGTTTATCCTTTGTTATAAGCCCAAAAACATGGCCATCAAAGGAAAACAAGGGGCCATTTATTGCCTTAAAAATATGAATTTGGGAAGAAAAGGTGGGAGGGGGGGAGGGTGCATGGCTTATTGTGGCCCTTGAAAACCTTGGCTCCTGTTGGAGTTCATCTCCCACCAAGCCCTTCAAGAACAGTAAATGACATTATTTGGCAAAATGATTTGATTTCTCTCTTTTGTCTTTTGACGAAATGAGATAATTCAGTCTTTATTTCTTTCTTTTATATGAACAGTAAATCACGTTATTTCTGGGGCTTCTTGGTTAGGAACCGCACGAGGACTGAATCAGGAGAACCAGATCCTGTACAAAATGTATGTTTTGTTAATTTATCATATTTTTTCATTTGAGTGAGACTATGGTAATATGCATATTATGGATTGACCTGTGCTATGGATATATATCTCTATTTTTAAAGTTCAAACAGCCGATCCAAACCGTTAAACGTGATCTCCATGTGAAAATATACTTGAAGACCAAATTTTACATTTTTTTTATTTTTTTTACTATTTTTTTAGATAGGTAAAAAATCACTACATTCAGATGGTCCAAAATTTTTAGATCAAGTGATTTATTACCCATCTAAAAAGATAGTAAAAGAAAATTAAAAATGTAAAATTTGGTCTCTAAGTATAATTTTTCATATGGAGATCATGTTTAATGGTTTTGATCAGCTGTTTGAACTTTGATAATAGAGATATGGATCCATAGCACTAGTCGATTTGTAATATGCATATTATCATAGTCTCACTCTTTTCATTTTGTAAATCCTTTTGAACCATTCCAGCCCTATTAGCAGTAAGTGTAGAAAATTCTGCCATCAAAATCAGGCTTTCATATTCACCATGTTGTTAAAGAATACTAACCCTTGTAATATTTCCTTGGAAAATATTTTTTATTGCTGGTAGAAGTCTGTTGTGCCTCACCAGTACATCAGATTGACACATTTACTAGGTTAATACTTGAGTGTCTGTAATTGGCATCTGATTAGGTGTTATGGTTGGCCTACGAGTTGCTGTATTTTAATTGTAGGTTTGCACTTGATCATATACCTAAGTTGAATTTGCAGGGTTAACACAGTAAACTATATTTAGTCAATTTGCAGGCTACACCTTGTAGGCTTCTATTTTCCTCTAAAATTTTGGTCTTGTTTTTATATGCTTGTCAAGGCTATCTAGAATGGGATTATTAAAATGCAATCTTATGTCAAGGCTCTAAAACCATCAACCTTTGGTATTGTATTTGAAGGGTGCAACAACTAGAGAAGATTATCAGGGCCCAGAAGAGACTGGTATCCACCGGATTGAGAAGCTAACAACTGAACTGAAGGAACTAGAAAAGAGAGTCCAGAGAAGCACAGATGATCCCGAGAATTATGGGGTATCTTTGCATTTTTTCCAAGTTGTCTTTTATATATATTTTCCATTAGAATGAGGTAACATAGATATAATTTCCATAGTTGACAATGAGCTGT
This sequence comes from Carex littledalei, assembly GCA_011114355.1. Lineage (NCBI taxonomy): Eukaryota > Viridiplantae > Streptophyta > Magnoliopsida > Poales > Cyperaceae > Carex > Carex littledalei. The sequence goes on from CM022082.1 coordinate 13,147,702, forward strand.
CCAAAGTTTTTTGAAATATATTGGTTTGGGTTCGGTCATGATTTTGACCTCTAGCCTTCACTTCTTTTACAAAGCTGAGTATTGTAATTTGACCACTAAACCATACATGATATGGCTGTTTCTTAATTCTTAGGATGCTGATATGGCAGACAAGAGAGATAACAAGGGATCTTCAACAAAAGACCAACTGTTGGTGCCTTCCTCCAAGAAAGAGAATGTCTTGGTTAAATCCATTGAGAAACTGAAGGAAACTACCACGGTAGAAAGAAAAAAAATTGTCTTTATATTATGAAAAGCTTGTATGATTTGATTTGAAAATTATAATGTGTAGTAATATTTTGAGTGTCTTGCACAGGATGTGTTGCAGGGTACTCAACTGCTAGCAATTGACCTGGCAGCCGCAATGGAACTTCTGAGAAGATCAGTTACAGGAGATGAACTTACAGAGAAAGAGAAAAAAGCTCTTCAGAGAACCCTAACTGATCTGGCATCTGTCATTCCTATTGGCATTCTCATGCTTCTACCTGTGAGTCTGCTATTTTTTACTTTTCCTTTTTTAACAATTTAAATTAATGAACTGAATTTTGTTATTATCACTTCGATCTCAATCCAACATGTCTTCTAATTTGATTTAGCAGATGGCATTCATTGTTGATATTATTTTTTCTTTTTATTGACATTTATCTATTTTTTGTAGCTTACTGCTGTAGGGCATGCTGCTATCCTGGCTTTTATTCAAAGATATGTTCCATCTTTGGTATGTACTGTAGCCTAAAATAATTAATATTCATGTACAAGTACAATACAAAGAGACAACTGTGTTTATCATGGCTAATATTTGTGCAGATCCCATCTACATATGCACCTGAGAGGCTGGATCTACTAAGACAGCTTGAGAAAGTCCGGGAAATGGAGATATCCAGTGATGTTAATGCTGTTAAAGAACCAGAAAGTGTTCATTGACTCTGGTGATCAATTTTGCACTTCGATTAAATTTTACAAATCAACAAAGTTGTCTAAAGCTGTCCTTTTTGCTTCTTATTTTGACTTGTAAAATAAAAAATAGATAATTAGAGAAGTTCCATAAAGGCAACCTGTGATGTTACCACAATGAGCCTCCATCTGCTGCCATTATTTCGATGGCATGGTGGTTCCTTATCTTGACAATAGATTTATAATACGGGCTGTTTTTTTCTCTTTTTTGGGTACTGAAATACAGCATAATTTATGCTTGATGTGTTTGGACTTAAGGTATTAGTATCTGGCTGCGGGCATTGCTAAATCACAGGGATTTAGCGACTGACTGGAACCTAGGTATTTTTAGTTAAGAAAAGAGCAAAAAGGAGATTTAAAAATACCAGGGATAACCTTGATTCTGAATTTAATGTACATTTTGATTCTGCCTCCATGCAATAACCTTGATTCAAATTCCTTGTTTTAAATGTGTGAGGGCAAAAGTTCGATTTGTTTTATTTATTTATTCAGCATTAGTTAATTCCTTAGGTCTTTGATACTAAGAATGTACTCCAAAAGAGGGTAGAGGAGGGGAGGGGAAGGGATAGGAGGGATGACCAGATCTGCTCGGATTCTGAGCATTAAATTTTGGGAGGTAGAGAAGGGGAGGGAAAGGTAGAAGATATGAAATCTTTATACAAATTGTTCAAATTTTATAATTCCAATTCAGAGTGGAGAGGAGTTAACTTCTTACACTGCTCTTGCTCTCCCTCTCCCTCCCCTCCCTCCTTTTGGATCACACCTTAGGCAAAGTGAAGATGAAATATGACGATATTGTGTTAGAAGTTAGAACATTGAACTTGATTCAAATTTTCGAAGGTTTAATTTTGTTGGTACAAGTTGGTGGCACAAAAATACAAAATTTCTAAAATGGATTATGTAAATATCTGTAAAACTTTCACTGTTATGTGAAGATTTGTCGAGTTGGCTATCAGGAATAGCAATATTCGTCTTCTGCAGTCAGATTGATTAAGAATAGGCAATTTTTTTACCATACAAATTTTTTTCGTTAAATCCGCGAATTAAACAAGAATAAGTAAATATTCTCGTCGTATACTATTTTGGCGTCACGAGATACACGACTGACGGTAAAATTTCTGTTACAAAGAAAAAAAGAAAGATAAAAAGACTAATGATGTTAGCACATTGATTCATGTGGCCAATCCTGTACAGCAACCCAAGTAAAGACTAAAGACATCAACTAGTCCTTCCAGTGTTATAAAGCTACACCTCCTACGCCGCAGAAACCCTTTTCTTGTAGTGATAAACCTTCACAAAACAAGGGTCGTACAGGTGTCACACTGTCTGCATCTGGATTCAATCACCAGGCACGTGACATTCGTTTAATTGACGTAAGAATCTAAGATCACCGTCTCTTATTTTAATATATATATATTTTATTTCGCTTCATATGAATCAGTTTTTTAGCTCATTCTTTCATGTTCTCTGATGGAATCGTTGCTTCCTTCCAACCATTGTAGAGGCAATGCCTCGCATTCTCTTCGTCTCCCGTCGGGAATAAGGTTCGTCTCTTCTTTTCTATTATTATTCTCTTTAATTACTACACTTAGTTTCCAACTTCGAAGTCGATGAGGTAATGTGATTATGCGAAAAAATTATGTGCAGAGTCGGATCAAGCAAAGGGAACTTCTCTTCTACCTGGGTAGCAATCTCCAAAAAGGCACGGCTCTTAGTTTTTCTTTCGCAATGTTTTTTTTGGATTCTGCTTGGTTATGTTTATGATTTAATTCAGTTTCTGATTGGTTTAATAGGATAAGCAAATCAATCCAGTTAATTATCCTTGTCTGAAGGTTTATGGCAAGCAATCTGGGGAAAGTGTAATCGAGGTACATTATCTCTGTCTTGTTATAAAATTTTGAAAAAGTACATATCAGTGTTAGCATAAGCTGATGATTTTCTCAAATTCAATCCAATAAATTTGCATATGTCATCGTGCATGCTTAAAATTAGTGTTTAAGAACTGAACAGATCGTGCACAGATGGTGCATTCAGGTTAATTTGCACAATCAAGCTTAATTATACTAGATTTCCATACCTTTTTTGATGAGCAGGTCTGTACCAGTTCGTTCTGGTTTGTACCAGGTGGTTCGTTGTTAAATTCAGTTTGGCCAATTTTTTGGCATTTTCTTTGTTCCATGTTGTTTTACTATGTCTTTTTCACTGTTAATCAAAGAACAGATGTTAAACTGGATTTGGATGGGTTAATTTATGCTTAAATGGAATAATTGAGGTTTGTATGTGGCAACACATGCTTTTTAATTTTTTTGGAGATTAAACTAATGCTTAATTGCTCAATTGAGCTTAAATTGAGGATTTGGGGGGTTAATTGCCAACCTGGGAAACTTCTATTCCTTCTGTAATATGCCATTGGTATTCTGTCCGCTGGGACTGTTCCTGGTACTAATACTGTACCGCTACCTAACAACCAAATATTGTTTTCCATGCAGATCTGAAATTAAAATCCTTTTTCACATTTCAACCTTACTAAAATAATTGTGTTGTCTTAGCTATGCTAACTCACACTTACAATGGTAAAAAATAATTGGGTAATTGTAGGTTTGCAAATTTAAATTACAGTGCCTTCTGTACTTCTGGGTGCTTAACTTGTGTCTTTTTTTTCCTTTACTTTCCGCTAAACCAGAAAGAGGAGCCTATTATGTCAGAAGTTGAAAGTCGATTGAGATATTTTCCTGGAAATGCTTCCCCACTTGGCGTGTCAGATTCAGAAAATGGCATCAATTTTGCGATTTTCTCACGACATGCTTCATCTGTTGTTCTTTGCCTGAAGTACATAGATGGGTGCTGAATTAAACCAATCTAGCCACAATATTTGTTATTACTTATTACAAGTGTTTCACTCATTATCATTTTTTACCTTCTGTATTTTGCCTTTTTTAGGTGTATCGTGGATTCACAATTGGAATTGGTTGAAATTGCACTAGATCCTAGTAATAATAGAACTGGAGATATATGGCACATCTGTGTAGAGGTACCAATCATGTTCATCATTCTTTGTTGAATTCATTAATTTGTTTCACTTTTATTTGAGCAAAGAGTGAGGCTATGGTACTATGCATAGCACGGATTGGTTCAGACTATAGATCAATATCTCTGTTCTCAAAGTCCAACATTTGATCTGAACCGTTCGACATGATCTCCATATGAAAATGTACTTGCAGATCAAATTTTACATTTTTACAATTCTTTTACTATTTTTTTAGATAGGTAGAAAATCACTTGATCTAAAAATTCTGGACTATTCAAAAGAGTGATTTTCTACCTAAAATTATAAATTTAGTCTACAAGTGCAAGTACATTTTCATTTGAAGATCATGTTGAACGGTTCAGATCTACTACTTATACTTTGAAAACAAAAATATTAATCCATAGTACGGACCAATCAGCGCTATGCATAGTACCATAGCCTCACTCTTGAGCAAATTACAAAAGAGAACATGAATTGTTAATTTGTAGCTCTCAATTATTAACAATTTTATTTTTTATTCTAGGGATTACCGGGCCGTGAAGTTCTATATGGATACCGTATTGATGGCCCAAAAGAGTGGGAGAGAGGGCACCGGTATGATAGTAGTGTTGTGCTTCTTGACCCATATGCCAAACTTGTTTCTGGCCGTAATTTCTTTGGGGATGTGACAGACAAAAACTGTAATTTCCTTGGGACCTATGATTTTGACAGCTTTCCATTTGATTGGGGTCCTGATTACAACCTTCCAAACATACCTGAGGTATGCAAATGTACCTACTATACTTTCACTGGTTAGTAATTTTTCATTACCATATGCTTTGTGTTAGTCAAGATCAACTTGGGGCTCAATTGAGTCTAAATTAGGGAAATTTAACTAGGGTTTAGGGTTTAGGGTCGAAGAATAACTAGGTCTCACTTTCAACTAAATTGCAAAATTGTGAATGCATACCATAAATCCTTGTGTAAAGCAATGCAATCACATTTTTACTATGTTGATTTATTTTGTTGATTTCTTGTGGTCCAAATTCTCTTTTACAGAATGAACTTGTGATATATGAAATGAATGTACGTGCATTCACGGCTGACGAGTCAAGTGGTTTGGATCCAGATATATGTGGGAGTTATCTTGGTGTCATTGAAAAGGTATACTTTTTTGGGGTTGTTTCTTTTGCGTATTTGTTCCAATAATTATATTGTATTCGCAAATTTCACATGTGTAACCAGAAGGCTACATTCTTTGGACTACTTGCAAAAAAAATTAAAATTAAAAATAGCTCAAATAATTAAATCTATAGTTCATAAAAGTTGGCTAAACTGCCCTTGACCTTCAAATCTATGCTCAACTGGATTGATTGTGGTTGAGTTAAAAAAAAAACAATATTTTAGATGTTACAGAAATATTCTGTGTTAATATTGCTAGTATTGAACGGAAAATTTCATTTGTATCAAAATAATGCAAGGAGAAGATATCTTGTTAGAAGTCAGGTCAAAATTACCAACACTAATGGATTATGGGTTTCCATCACATTCGTCTATATAGTCCATGTATTTTGCTAAAAGACCTTGATAAAGGTCATTATTTGATATATTTTATGAACTATTGCATGCCTAGATTCCTCACTTGCTAGAACTGGGGGTTAATGCTGTCGAACTATTGCCAATTTTTGAGTTTGATGAGTTGGAGTTCCAGCGATTTCCAAATCCAAGGGATCATATGGTACTTTTTCTTCCTTGCTTTTATCTCTTTAACACAACAGGTACCCTTCATAGTATTAGAAAATGCAATGCAGATCGGGATGAAAAACAAATTTCCTTGACTACTTGTATTCCAATTTGAAGATATGATTCGAACCATTAGAATAGTAGTAGCACTGAAAATGAAGGTCTAACAACTTTACAAGTTTAAAATTTAGTTACTTTGGATGTGAATTCTCGTTTTGTATGGCCCTAGATGATATTCCATTGTTTTGCTGTGGCAGATGTGAAATATTTGCTCTTTTTTTTTTTTGAAGCATTTTAGCTGTCTTTAATATGTCAATTATAATTTTATAGGTGAACACATGGGGATACTCAACAATAAATTTTTTTGCACCTATGGGTCGGTATGCAAGTAGAGGTGGAGGCCCACTTGCTGCCTCTTTTGAGCTCAAACAGATGATCAGGGCTTTGCATAATGCGGGAATTGAGGTAAGTGTTTGCTTTGTACTGCTATGTTCTTAATCCAGTAATTGAGCTTGGGCTATGTGTCATTTCAGGTAATTTTGGATGTTGTTTACAACCATACTAATGAGGCGGATGATAAGAACCCTTATACAACCTCTTTTCGGGGCATAGATAATAAGGCATGTTTGTTTCTCGTGTTCAATATTATTACATCATTAGGGTCTTAATGTTATTCTTGTCTTCATTTGACAAGTTAATTTAAACCTGTTTGCAGGTTTATTACATGCTAGATCTTGATAACAATGCTCAGTTGCATAATTTCTCAGGCTGTGGTAAATCCTTTCCTCCACCTTCATTGTATTCTCCATACTTTTTACAACCAGAAACAGTGAAATACAGAAGTTCCGTGTTTTAATATTTTCCCCTTTTGTTTGAATATTCAGGAAACACATTGAACTGCAATCATCCAGTTGTTATGGACCTCATACTAGACAGCTTGAGACATTGGTACCCGTCAAATATCCATTCATTTCGTTTATCTGTTACTAATTCATATTGGATATGCTGAAACCCTGAATATGCACTTCTTTATGTGCTTTTATAGGGTTACAGAATATCATGTAGATGGGTTCCGTTTTGATTTAGCTAGTGTGCTTTGTCGTGACACAGATGGGACTCCACTCAATGCACCTCCACTTATTAAGGTAATGGAGGAAATATTTTGTGATTGTACATTAAATATTAGGTCTTCACAAATCATACGCCAACATTTACTGCATTAACAAATACATTGGTAATTGCATTTTGGTTTGCAAATTAATATGGTGCTTGAAGAATACTGTATAGTGACCAAGATGTTTAACTGCATAAACAACAAAGTCCCCTTATCTTGTGAAGAAAGGAAAAATTCAATATTCAGTTAATAGGAAGTGGGAAGCCATCATATTTCAGTCATTATTTTTTTATATATTAGATAAGTTTGGAAGTTACATAATTTAATTTTTGTGGTTACTTCAGGAAAAAAAAGAGGCCTGAAATTGCCAAATTTAATTTGATAGAAATTTCTTTTTCCATTCCCCCCATATGGTTTCTTGTGTATAAATTGAAAATGAGCTGAACATTTCCATCCCACTAGAAGATTTTTTGCAAATAAGATTCCAAAAGTTCATATTGTACTGCAGATATGAGTTCAATTTGTCAACACCTAAATGCTGCGTTATATGCAAATAATCGTTGACATTTCCTAACTCCTCCCTGGTCTAATCGGGTTATGTGCTGTTGAAACAATTGCTGTTTATCCCTGCTTGTAGTTCAGCTTCATGAGTTATTTGAAAACCTCTGTCGAGGCTTCATCATAAGAACACCGAAAGGTGCTAAATCAGTACCATACTTTTTAAGTTTAGGTACGGTACTAGCGCAAGTACCAAAATCCCTCGATTTTAGCAACTATCTTTTATGCATTTGTAGCTTGTGGGTTGATTGATTTTGACAAAAAAAACACATATATGCAACTTTACTTGCAGGCCATTGCAAAAGATGAGGTGTTATCTAGATGCAAAATAATTGCAGAGCCATGGGATTGTGGGGGACTTTATCTTGTTGGCCGTTTCCCAAATTGGGATAGGTATGAATATTCACTTAATATTTATGTTCATATGTCCACATGAACGTCTCCCATTCTAATCAATCTAGTTCATTTATTATAGAATATGGAAGAGCGATCACTTGATAATGGATCTAACTGCACAATTTAGTTTATTTTGATTATCGTCAAAATTAAACTTTTAAATTTGAATTTAACATTGACAACATGATCTATGTGATGCATATATCACGCTTATGAAAAATGATGATATTTCCCAGTGTTGATTCCCGAACTTCCAAACTCTTTACTTTTTGGTCCTTGACATTTGCACAAAGACGGGTGCTTCCCAAATTTTCTTTAGTCAACTATGGTCTGGGAGTTTAATCATTTTTCTGGTGGAACCTGCTAGACTTGGCTAAATTTTTTATCCCTGTTTGAAAGGTTTGGACAAAACTGAATTTGAAATTTTTGATACTACTTGGGAAATTTAGGGATAAAAAAGGAAATATGGAAACTTAAAAGGACCAAAATGGGAACTGGATGACACTCTAGGCCGGAAGCATTTCTCTGTTTTTCTTCTTACTTCATTGAAGTTTCTGGCCCTTAAATGTTGCATGTGATAATCTCGCAAGCCATTGAATTGTTGTCATCTTAGCTTTCTTTCTGCAAAACAAGGAAGTGAATTTTTTCACCAATGTAATGAATTATCTAGTCTGGTTTGTAGGTGGGCTGAATGGAATGGCAAGTACCGTGATGATATTAGAAGATTCATCAAGGTAATTTTTCTACTGGTAGGAAGTTGTTCTTGAAAGAAAAATTCCCACGAGTTGCTTTCAATAATCTTGACAATGCAATTTTTTTTCCTATTTTCATGAAAGCTTGATTTTGTTTATTTTTTGTTAAAAATACTTCTCGAAACTTTTGATATTTCTATTTTTTACAATCTGTGGAAACTCTAAATTAGGGGGATGGCGGCATGAAAGGTTCTTTGGCAACTCGTGTTTCTGGCTCTGCAGATCTATATCAGGTTTCAGTTGCACAGCAAATAATTAATTCATGCAAATCTTGCACACTTTTGTTTTATTAACTTGTTATCAGCATTGCTTTTTTTTTTTTTTTTTACTTGATAGGTAAATAAGAGAAAGCCATACCACAGTATCAACTTTGTCATTGCACATGATGGGTTTACGTTGTACGATATCGTTTCTTACAATTGCAAGGTACCTTCAATCAATTTTAGTTTTATTATTGACACAACCTTTTTGTTGAGGAGGCATCATATACCAAAGTTTTGGTGCCAAATTAGCGCTAACGAATGTTTGCTCGAAAGAACAAGTATACGTAACTGACAAATGACAAATTAAAATGGTTGGATATTTTGCACATAATATATATTATGTGCTAACAAAAGATCTCGTCATATCTGTTTACTTGATATTTCCAAGCTTTTGCTGTCCACTGAGATTAAATTAAAACCCTGTAATTTAGTAATAGAATGTAATAAAGGTGATATAGAACATATCCTACTGTTTGGATTTGTGGTTTGGAGCTTAAGTAATTTTATGGCACTGTTTGATACCAACTTTATGTTGGACTGTTGGTTGCAAATAGTTTTTGTAGCCTCATTCTCTTTAATATTTTGCTTTATATGTTTTATGTATAATGTAGCATAATGATGCCAATGGAGAAAAAGGTCGTGATGGGTGCAATGATAATTTCAGCTGGAATTGTGGTTTTGAAGGTACCTTCTAACTGCTATCCTTTTATAAACATGGAATGATTGTTTGTGTATGACTATAAAAAAATTGAAAGTTCAACATATAATGTACCACTGTTCTCCCCCGAAAATTGACAAACATCTCATATGTTCTTTCAAATGCTCTTTCAATTAAAAGATATGTCACAATCACACCCTCCTCTTCCTCAGTTGTATAATGATGAGAGGAGAGTGTTTGTTAATAGATGTTACAATCACCCCCATCCTCTCCATATTTTTAGGAGGGGTATATGTGAAATTATCTGGAGTCATGTTTAATAATTTTTTGCTTGATTATCTATCATATAGTAATGTTCAGATAATATTGTAAGCACTTTTTCCTTCTTATTTTTGGTTAGGAGAGGTTGATGATGATAACATTAATAGTCTTAGATCAAGGCAAATGAAGAACTTTCACATGGCTCTGATGATCTCTCAGGTACTGTTATCTCAAAACTATTATTTTATTATTGTTTTTTTAATGTTTTAATGTAAATACCATGTCAAATATAATCAGGGAGTACCAATGATGTTAATGGGAGATGAGTATGCCCATACACGCTATGGAAATAATAATAGCTATGGCCATGACACTGCCATAAATCACTTTCAATGGGGACAGGTAAAGTCTCTTTTTTATTTACTTATTTTCAATGAGAGAAAAATTAAATGAACTCTGTAATTTCCTTCTTTTATTTATTCTCACCATTCTTTTTTCCTTTTCTTTTTTGCATTAAACAGTTGGAATCAAAAAGAGATGGTCACTTCAGGTTCTTCTCTGAGATGATAAAATACCGTCACAACCATCATATACTGAGGCGCACCAGATTTTTAACCAAAGTAAGACTTTGTTTATCTTCTTATATAGTTAATTGTTTTTTGTACAATTATTCTTGTCTTGCAGATTTGCAATATTGACCCTCATGTCACTTGTTACTAACATTCTCTTTTAAAAATATGCCCAAATTACCCTTGGTTTGGTATCTATTCTCCTGGACCGAGCAAATCAGGGGGTCAACTCAGGTGTTCTTTTGGAAAAACAACAGGAAATGTAGTAGTTTAAAGTATATCACCATATTTGTTGGATTATAGGCACTTCTAAGTTATAATAGGTTTTTATGTGGATAATATGGGTCTTGTAGCTATGGACTATGGTACGCATAATATATTCATTTCCCTTAATACATGCTTTTGGTTATTGTTTATATGCAGAATGATGTCACCTGGCATGAAAATAACTGGGAAAATTTAGAGAGCAAATTTTTAGCCTTCACGTAAGTCTTAATATAAATATTCACTTTATGTTATTTTCTGAAACTTTTTTTGGTTACAGTGGATCAAATAAATCCATACCCATATTATATCTCTTCTTTCCATTTCAATATACTAACAAGTTAAAGGCCCATTTGTTACAGTCTACATGACGAAAAACATGGTTCTGACATCTATGTAGCTTTCAATGCACATGATTATTTTGTAGAGGTTGTTATTCCCCCACCGCCTCCTATGAAAAATTGGTACAGAGTGGTATGATTCTTTTTCCTGAAAATCTCTTTGCTGTGTCTTTTAGAAGCAAAACAACTTTCTACCAATGGCTGGTATAAATCAAAACTCAGTCATTACTCCTTATAAATTCAAAACAAAAATATGAAACTATTATATGGTGTTGTCTTTGTGGTCATTATTTACTGGTATTTATGTTTTTCAGGTTGATACAAATCTGGAAGCACCAAAAGATATTGTTCCAGATGGCACTTTGTTCAGCGGCTCCCGGTACAACATAGCCCCTTATTCATCTATTCTACTAGAAGCAAAACCATGAGCGATCTATGGTGGTACACCTAATTTGAACTGCAATAAATAAATAAGTCGCATCCATGTACAGTATATAAATAATACCAATAAAAGCAGTTGACATCTTAAATTGATGAATAATCGAGACTAGTCCAAACAACATATGTTATAGTAGTTTTGCTATCTTGTAAGTTCAGCAGTTGATTTTGAATTATTTGTCATGAATTGATTTTACTGTTTCACCATTAAACTGAACCATTATAATTAGTAATATTTTTTTGAAGGTTAACTGGCAAGATACCCACTAAGGATTACATTAGAAAATGATTAGTTAACTAATAACCTAGCTAACTAGTTATTTATTACAACAGTGCTAATTGGAAAATAAAACATAGAAAGAATTAGTAATATTGGTTGACAAGATGTAGATCATTGAGGTTTCTTCCTGCAACGAGAATCCAATTGAATCCGCAATGTAGCTAAAGGATCAAGTGATGATGCGCCTCTTGGACAATACTGGAGAACTGGAGAACATCTGGGGCGTTGATCCGGCCAGGCTGGAGATAGGAGGAAATCTCATCCACTGGCTCCATCAGCGTTTTAGTTTTTCTTTTTCAAAAATTTCAAAGACGTCATCTGTGAAGCCAAACGTGTAATTCGCTCGTAATCCAAGACAGAATGGGTCGAGTCATTCACTTCACTATCATTTCATATTGAGAGACGCAGAAAAGCTTCAGATTCTTGCGCAAGTACAACAGGTTGGTCCCACCACTATCTCTTACTGTACTTGGATCGTCTCCAATTTAGAAAGGATATACGTAATGGATTGTTTTCGAATAATCGCTAGATATTAATCGAAAGGTGATCTTGTGCTTTTGTTTGCACGCTAAATTGGAGGAAATTCTCTACGCAAAAAAATCCAACTTTTTGTATTCAGCCCCTCAAAAATATTTGTTATTGCAACTAATTCTTAGTAGCATAAGATCAAATTGTTTTTTAAGCAAAGTTCTTATGTCCCGTCTCAAATTAATATGCTACTCATTTAACCTTCTTTCTTATGTTTGCATTACTAGTTTCAAATTTTTTTTTCTAAGTTCCCACCACCATTTTATTTTGCCATAAAACCATAAAACCCGTCTAGCGACCTAATTTTTCAAACTTCATATTTTTCATAGCGAAAAATTAAGTCGGTATTCTGATTATTGCTAGGAATTTCGATTGAGGCTGATTATAATTAAAATAGAGACTGAGACATTTCTATTTTAATACAATTAATTGGTTGATTTTTCGCTGACCAACCTTTGAAAAACTATTTTATTATTTTGAAAAGTCTCAGTGTACAAAACCAAGAATTATGAACATATTGTGCCTTAGACAATGTTTTTTCCTATTACACTCGGATTTTTCGCCGCCTTTCCCAATCAATACAACAAAAAAAAAAGAACAAATTAGTTCCAAGTTAGTCTTGTTATATAAGATATTTTAAAGAAACGTGGTTCTTGCATGTCAATGTCATGTCATATGCTGACATGGTTCGTAGGTGTTACATTGAACGAGTCAGAATCACTATGGTACGCAACCAGTATCTGACAAATCCGAGTTATTTGCGCATATTCTTGTATATGGATCTCAACATAGATTCCGATTCATTACTTTTTTTTTTTAAATGTCTGTCCCGTTTTTTAAATCTTTAATTGTGTTATGAACTAGTATTTCATCTAGTAATAAAGACACATGATATTTAATATTTTGTTGTAATAACATGATATTAAATAGTTGGATGACTTGATTTCTAACCTTTAATTTACTAAAGAAAAAAAAATCTTTAACGAACTTTTTTTTTCTATAAAAAGTTCGACATAAATGCAAACACGGTAAAAAGTAAATAAGATTCCATCCTTTCAAAAATAAGATACATAATAATTCTATTATAACACATAATTTTTTTTCTTGTGTTAAGTGAAGTTAAAGCAAAGTATGAAAAAAATGAAATATTACTTTAATGCATTACTTTATGTGCTATATTAGTAAATAAAGTAGTGAATAAAAAAAATCGACAGATTCGGTGATTACCTAAATCCAAAACTCTTTAAGTGCGTTATCCTATAAATCCAATTATTATAAAAAAAAATGGATTCCTTTATTGGAGGTTAGGTGCACCTAAGAAGATGCGAACATTAACAAACTTTAATTAATACGTTAATTCTAGCTTGAATATATATAGCCGAAATTTTTATTTATAACATTTTCAGAAAATAAATTAATAAAATAACCATCGTTTCTGGTCAATTCTAAATCTAACACGGCCGCAGAATGCCGGAGCGGACCCATATGGGGGGGACCGCAGAATGCCAGAGCGGACCCTCATATGGGTCCGCAGAATGCCGGAGCGGACCCTAGCCTATATAAGGGGCCGCTGGGTTCCGATTTCATATCAATTCATTTCAAGTTTCAATCCCTTCGATCGCGGGTAAGTTTTCTTCTTCTTCTCTAGTTTTAATTTTTAGTGTAGAGTAGTAATTAGGTTTAGGTTTAGGTTTAGAGTTTAGGATTAGGATTTAGGTTTAGAGTTTAGATTTAGCATTTAGAATTAGATATTAATTTAGAATTTAGAATTAGAATTGTACCCAAATTTAATTCGAATTGTACCCAAATTTAATCCGGACTGTACCCAAATTTAATTAGAATTGTACCAAAATTTAATTAGAATTGTACCCAAATTTAATTAGAATTGTACCCAAATTTAATTAGATTGTACCCAAATTTAATTAGATTGTACCCAAATTTAATTAGAATTGTACCCAAATTTAATTAGAATGTACCCAAATTTAATTAGAATTGTACCCAAATTTAATCCGGACTGTACCCAAATTTAATTAGAATTGTACCCAAATTTAATCCGGACTGTACCCAAATTTAATTAGAATTGTACCCAAATTTAATTCGGACTTTTACCAAACTCTCATATTTGACCAAAAATTATCCAATACAGCATGGCATCCAGTAGAGATAGACCATCCTCCAGTAGGGGTACACAGCATGGCCCTACAGCCACGCCATACGAGATGTCTCAGTACATCGAGACAGCATTGGCGGATGTTCCGGGTATCCGGAGTCGCACCGACAGGGTCAGCGACTTCTTGTGGTACCCGAATGCGGAGCATCGGATATTAGAGGCTGCCACTGGGGTAAGTAAATTTGTCATATTTATAAATTTGTCATCTCGAATTTTTGATGAATGAACTTGATCTGATTATTTACTTAAATGCAGGGTTTGGATGCGGTTACGGTTCGTCACAACCGCACTCATCTACGGTACCAGCCGGCGTACGGGGGGGGTTTTACGCTCGATGGGATTGTACCAGATATCCCAGATGGCCGAGGAGAATGCTGACGAGGGTTTATCTTCTGGCCTCGTTGAGCGATGGCGTCCCGAGACGCACAGCTTTCATCTCCCCCATGCTGAGATGACAGTCACCCTACAGGACGTCAGTTGCCTGTGGGGTATGACCATTATTGGGGAGCCGGTCACGGGCGTCGAGTACGGAGACTTCCGGGCATTGTGCCCGGAGCTGTTGGGGATCTCGCACGAGGATCTCCAGAAAGAGAAGAAAAGAGGTGAGAAGACCGTGGTCTCGCCCAGCTGCATCAGCTTGGCAAAGCTGCGGGCGAGATTCAAGGATTTTCCGGATCGACCAGATCAGGTATTTGCTTGTACAAGATTTAATTTAAATAGTATTATATTTATTTTCTTGTAAGTAATGTTCTAATTTAAATCTATAACAGGTGGTTATTGATCGATACCTGCGCGCCTATATTTTGGAGATGATCACCTGTCGGTTGTTTCCGGATTCGCATGGAGATCAGGTGCGGCTGTGTTACCTCGAGCTTCTGCGCGACCTGTCCACTGCGGGCAGGTTCAACTGGGGAGGTGCCACGCTGGCATGCCTATATAGGTAAGAAACACCTTCTTATAAATATTTTCAAATAGTATACATCGTAGTGTAGTAACACTGACTTTGTAAATTGTAAAGGGGTCTTAACACAGCCTGCTTGAAGAAGAACAAGACCTTCATTGGACCGTGCATGTTACTACAGCACTGGTCCTACGCACATCTGATTGTCGGCCGTCCAGTCCTAGCCAGCAAGACAGATGTGCCGGAGTGGGGCAAGCCCGAGCCGGACAATTGCCCTGCATTTGTCGCCAAGTACTGCTATCCCAAGATTTGGGTGGGTGCAGGGCATGGCGCATCTCTCGGCATCACATTCTAGAGACAGGAGATCGAGCATCTCAGAGATGATGCCGAGTTTGTGACTTGGGAGCCCTACAGAGATTATGTAAGTTTACTTTTATTTTTATTTTTATTTAAATTTTTTCCAGTTCGAATTGATATATGATATTAAATCTATACTTCCAGGTCGAGGTGGATGGCGCACATCGATCATATCTTGAGATATTGCCGGAGCGATATCGTCAGCAGGAGCGTTTCTGGCGTGCAGAGGTGCCGCTCATATGTTTTCAGGTACCGTAATTTCTTTATGCTAATTATTTACACAAGCAACTTAATTTAATAAAAACAGTCTAACGATTAAAATATACAGATCATCGAGCACCATTACCCCGGACGGGTCATGAGACAGTTCGGGATGTGTCAGCTAGCTCCGCCCCCAGCACCGATCAGCGAGGAGGTCTGGCGAGGGCTGTATCATCCCAGGGAGACCACTACAGGCAAGGACTGGGGGATTACCCGTGCCGACTACGTGTTCGAGGCAGGAGCTGCAGATCCCCCATTGGCCGAGCCCGACCGTCGGATGGATGTCGCGCCAGTGTAAGAAATTTTATTAATTCAAAACTTCAACTATAGCTGTTTGATTGGAATATCTAACATTTGTTGTAATTCGTATAGACCTTACAGAGATTGGTACCAGGATCACGGCGCGTACACCATATTTATTGAGGGATACATCGTCGACAACCCGCACGAGCGGGTACCGAAGCCGAGGGATCGTAGAGGACGGATCCACGGTATTATCCCCGCTGGCGCACCTCTCGCAGCCACGGTATTTTTAATTTGAAATTTGAAATTCAAAACAATTAATATTTACAATTGTACAACTTCTTCATAATTTTTTCAATTTTCAGGCATTATATCTTGTCAAGAGTTGCGTCATAGGGGCTACGATGGCCGTCACCAGGGGATGGAAGAGGCTCGGGAAGGTCATCCTCAAGCACAACGTACCCGCGGTGTGCCAGTGTGGGTACAGGGCACTCCTCGACTCTCTACTGAGGTGCGCTGGCTTGGGCGGTGTTGATGCAGTCGACAACATATCTGACGAGCCCGATGTCTATGTCCCCTACACTGGTGATGAGGACGTGTTTGCAGGCGTCCATGATGCTGAGACGGTCGGTCAGGCGTTCGACCGAGGTGCCGAGTTGATGCGCCGAGCCGCACATGAGGCCATGGGATCCCAGTCTAGGATGCCTGCCGAGGTATAATTTAAATTAAAATACGTAACTGTGATTCATTTCTTATTCAATACATTATCTAATTTCTAAGTTACTACAAGGTGGACACGAGGAGGACCTGGGCTTCGATATCTCCGCTGATTATGGCACAGAGGGAGATGGACTGTATTCCCCAGGTTACAGTCCCACTCAGACTGCACCTCCTGCCTATCAGCCAGGGTATGTTCAGACAGAGCCCATCCCGCCATTCCCTGGCCAGTCCTCACCGCAGGTACCTCACCCTTCCCTCCACGATGACCCTATTGCCAGACAGGCGTTTTTATTCATGCAGGCTGAGTCTGGACAGACCACAGTTTTTGGTCCTGGGGTCCAGCAGACATCCGAGATTGAGGAGGTTCGTCAGGAGCCGGTTCAGTCTACAGATGTCCAGGCAGACGACTCTGCATCCTCCGCAGATACTGACGAGACGCCACTCTGCAGGCGGGGTCGGGGGTATAGGAAGAAGAAGGCGAGGACGGTGTTTAGTCCAGAGCCGTAGATTTTCATTTATTGTACTGTTAGATGTTTTGTTAGATTCTTATTTGTAGTATTGGTAGATGTTTTGTCAGATACTTATTTATTTCGTTGATTAGTTTCTTGTTTGTTTGATTTTGTTGTTATTTATTTATTTTGTTGATTTCATTATCTCAGAGTACACAAAAGAATTTCAAAGAAACCACATATCTAAAATATCTAAAATATTTCAAACCAACGATATATCTAAAATACGATACGACCAAAAATCAATTTAAACTCCATTCGAAACTAAATAAATAACTCTTAACAAATTACAATTTCGTATTTCTAAAATAAAAAAATAAAGGGTCCGCTTCGGCATTCTGCGGCCCCAGGGGCCGCTCCGGCATTCTGCGGACCCATATGAGGGTCCGCTCTGGCATTCTGCGGTCCCCCCATATGGGTCCGCTCCGGTATTCTGCGGCCGTGTTAGATTTAGAATTGACCAGAAACGATGGTTATTTTATTAATTTATTTTCTGAAAATGTTATAAATAAAAATTTCGGTATATATAGATATGAGAAAGATCAACGAGTAGATGATACTCTTTTACCCTGTATTGTATCCGAAAAAACAGGTAAGAATAAGAATTTTTTCGTTAGCTTATTGGTACGGGTAAAGGTAATGATTTTTTTTCGTTATCTTACCGTTATCTAACAAGATAATTTTTAAAAATAAAATTATATATATAGATACATATTTGTATGAAGATAATACATGATACAATAATTTTTTTTGTTTTACTAAATTTTCATAATACAAATTAGTTGTATTCATTATTATTATTTTCTTTTTTTTCTTGTTTTAAAAAAAATTATAAAAAATATAAATCGAAATGTCAATAACACTTTTTTATGCGTTTATTCAACCCGTACCGTATTTGAAAAAACAAATAAAAGTAAAAAAAATATTTCGTTATCATAACAGATACGGGTATGAAAATGCTGCCGACTAACCCGTATCATACCCGTTGACACTGTTGACACCAGAAAGCGTACATCAATTTTCCACCACAGTCCACGTACGTGTGTTGAGTGCCAGGTGTCTCTAGCTTGTTACACTATAGCTTATAGAATAAATTATAGGGTTTGGCTGTGGAGTCGTGTTCAGCTTTACAACACAATAAATTATGAGAGTAATTAAGCACAACAAACATGGAAACTTAGGCGCCAAGTATGTGAGTGTATATATATATGTCCAGTTGTCCACCTACTTTTCTCTATTTAACATTAAGTTAGATTAGTTAATTGTTGAATAGTTGAATGGATTTACTGACTCTGTTCATAAGATAACAACTTATAATTTATAACTTTAATTACAATTACACAAAAACTAAATATAGTTTTATGTTAGTTAAAACGTCATATTTATTATAAAAAAATGATTTTGACATATTTGACAAGTAGCAGATCTGAATTCTCATTTTTAGGGGTGTTCATTGGTTTTGAACCGAACCAAATTAGTTTGGACAAAACGGTTCGGTTTGTTCGGTTTAATGGTTCGGTTCGGTTCGGTTTGCTTTTTAAAACTGAATTATAATTTCGGTTCGGTTCGGTTCGAATATTTTCAAAACCGAAATAACCGAATTGACCGAACTTTTATATATTATGAATTTGGTCCGAACTGTCCTGGTTTATTTCTTAATCAATTGCTTTAAATACTTCAATTTATTTCTTAATACCCCGGTTTATTTCTTAATATACTTCGGTTTATTATAAATCATTTGCTTTAAATAAAAAAATTAATATATTTTGGTTTGAACCGAACAAACCGAAATAAAACTTTGGTTCGGTTCGGTTCGGTTCTATTTTAGAAACCGAATTATTACTTTGGTTGCCTAAACCGAACCGAACCGATGAACATCCCTACTCATTTTATTGCCTAGAAATAATAAGTCAAAGATTCGTACAACATATATAACAGCTACTTTTGTATTTGC
Organism: Carex littledalei; assembly: GCA_011114355.1. NCBI lineage: Eukaryota > Viridiplantae > Streptophyta > Magnoliopsida > Poales > Cyperaceae > Carex > Carex littledalei. Next base: position 13,166,982 of record CM022082.1, read on the forward strand.
AAATTTTAATAAATTTTGAACATTATATAATTGATAAATATATTCGTCCAATAAACAATTATCTACACACTATTAATATTTATTTAGATATTAGTAAAAGTGAGACCATGGTTCTATGCATAAACGGATTGATCCGTACTACAGATCAATATTTTTATTTTCAAAATCTTAACGATCGATCCGAACCGTTCAACACGGTCTTCATATTGTATGTACTTGTACACAAAAGTTTATATTTTTTTTTAAATTTTTTTTACTGTTTTTTTAGATGGGTAGAAAATCACTGTTTTTAGATGGTTCACAATTTTCAAATAAAGTGATTTTTTACCCATCTAAATATCTAAATATTAGTAAAAAAATTAAGAAAAATGTAAAATATAGTTTACAAATACATATTCATATGGAGATCATGTTGAACGGTTTGGATCGGCCTTTGAAATAAAAAATTTAAATCCATAGCACGGACCAATATGCGCTATGCATAGTACCATAGCCTCACTCAGTTAGTAATATGTGTCAGAAGTAAACATTAATTAGATGGAATGACATATATTGAGAGGGACACCAAAGTCCTCAATAAGACTCACTAACTCCGTCCTTCAAATTTCTCACATCTCCTCTATTGTCTATATGATATATACCTCTAGCTAGTTTCTCTCCTGTACTCTTCTACTCTCAAATTAAAGGAACAAGGAAGGTACAGCTTACATAATTCATCCGGTGGCTGGTGCTGTGTGGAAGGGTTGCAACTATAATTTTCTTCCTAAGATGTAGCTAGGTCAGTAAATATTCTCAATTTATTTTCATATCTAGTTATGTAGCTGCTTTTAATGTGCTGAATAAAATCAAATTGCAAAGTAGAGTACTTTTCTTAATTAATCTGTGAGTGTAAAATTCAAGATAGCACTTTACTATATATTTTCGTGATGACAACTCCAGTAAATTATTATTTTAGCATACTAATGAAATATGCAGATATGCTTGGTGTATAATTGTATATGTGATTAGGTTAATTTTTATTTTCTTTTTGCAGTGGACTAGTATTAGTTTTAAACACCTCTTGCCATTGCCTATCTCATGGCATCTTTCTGCTTTGTTCGGGGTAAGTTCTCTTTTTTGTTACCTCTTCTCCCGAGAGAATTTCGACCAATAGATTACAAATTCATCTGATTTCCTTGGAAATTTAGAGAAATAGGTTTCATTTATTTATGTTTTGACGGAGACGCCATAGGATAGGATCATGTCGAAGGGGACAAATATCCTCCCCGGTACCGTAAAAGATTCCCTTCACTTTACGGTTTGAGATTAACTCCCAGCTGGTTTGGGATTCGGACTGACGGAGGGGGCAGAATTATTGGACTTTGAGATTCGTGCCAAGTTAAAAAGAACCGTCCAGCTCAAGTAATTGTAAAAGATTCCCTTTTACGGTACCGGGGGTGATGTGAATTCATGTCGAAGGAACAGAGGAGAGGAGAGGAGAGGAGCAAAAGTATTCTCCAGGACCAGGAGCACTAGATCGCAATTAAATTACCTCTGTCAAGTAGGACCCGTTTTGAAAACCATTCATTTTCTATAGAGTCCCGTTTACGGGTGCAAACGGATCGTACAGTTGTAAAACCATATCCGTATCAATTTTTATTTTTGAGTAGGATACAGATCAGAGATATTAGATGGATACAGATACAGATTGAATATTAAACGGATACGGATTGGATATCCGTTCATTTTAACGATAAATAACATAAAAAATTTCATAATATATATTAAACTATATGATATATGAGAAGAGATTCACTTACAACATCTTACAACAATTCGGTTTTACGATTTTAAAAGTCCAAACAGTTGATTCAAACCGTTCAACATGATATCTATATTAAAATGTGTTTGGAGATAAAATTTTATATTTTTTTGAATTTTTTTTACTATTTATTAAGTATTTTACAAAACTATTGTTTTTAGTGGTCCATAATTGTTTAAAAACAACATTAATGTAAAATACTTAATAAATAGTAAAAAATTTAAAAATATGTAAAATTTTATCTTCAAGCACATTTTAATATAGAATGGTTTGGATCGACTGTTTGGACTTTCAAAATTACAAAACCGAATTGTTGTAAGATATTGTAACTTACAAATGTTGTAAGTGGATCTCTCCTCATGATATATATATTTACTATACAGATACAAATAATTCAAATTTAAAACCATATACGTACGAACAGGGGCGAAACTAGAAAATTTAGTTAGGAGTTCGATCCTGCAGAGGGGCAGGATTATGGGTGTTGTGTGTGTGCGTGCCTACGGGCTATTCTAAAAAAAAAAAGAATTGTTAGAGGGAGCTGAAACTTAGAAATACATAATTATTAATTTGTAGTTAGTGGGATTTGAACTCAAAACTTTCCAAATACAAAATAAAATCTTAACTACTAGACTACAAGTACACATCTAATATATTAGAAAGGAGGGCTAAACTATATAATTTTTTTAAGAAAATAAAAATATAATTAATTTCAACCGTGATTAAAAATTTCAAAATTACAGAATAACTTAGCACCTATGAGTTAAGTGTAGATCCGCCATGCGTATGGATAAGGGTGCAAACGGATCGGATAAAATCCGTCCATATCCGGATTCCTATCCGAAAATTAGATACGGATATCCAATATCTGAATATCCGTGCAGAGATGGATATGGATATGGTTTTGAATATTAATTATCCATATCCGAATAGTAGATATATACCATATAGTTTAATATATTTTATTAAAATATTTATGTATATATTTACGGATATCTGATATTCGATCCGTATCTGTACATATCCGTCTAATATCCAATCCGTATCCGTATCCGAAAAATAAAAATAGATACGGATATAATTTTACCACTATCTGATCCGTATCCAATCCGTTTGCACCCCTACGTATGGATATTCAGATCCGGATCATCCGGATAATATCCGATTCATTTGCACCCCTAGTCCCGTTGATTCAGACTCCGACTCGATTACTAAAAGTTACATTATATCCGTACATCAGCACTTACAGATATATATCGTGTATGCAAGTCACGGACAGTTGAATACGAATTTTTTTTTATAAACTATAATTAAAAAAAATAATTTTATGAAACTAACATGATTACTTTTTTTTTTTTAAACCATAAGAAATGTCATTTCGGTCCATCAATTTTTTTCGGACCGAAATGACATTTCGGAACGTATTGGTTTCACAACTTTTCAGAAAAACAGGTGTAGCCGTTGGTGTAACACCCATGGACCGAGATGCCATTTCGGTCCAATATTTTTTTAGCCCGGACCGAAATGGCATTTCGGTCTGAATTTTTTTTTTTTTTTAGGGTTTGCTTATAAATACTCTTATTCTCCCTCCAACTCTCAGCCACCATTTTTTTTTCTTCTTTCAGCTGAAAACGAAGGTCCACAGTTCGAGTGTTAGGAAGTCTGTTATCTACAGATGGCCCTGCATTGTGCTTTAGCTTTCGTCTGAAGATTGTAGTAAGTTTCTTTTTTCAATTATGATCATATTTTAGGTTGCAAAATTAAAAATGATATCGAAGGTTGATTGTGAAACTTTTTGTTCAGAAAATGTCTCAAGTATTAATAAATGTATACCACAGACGCAAAATTTCAGACGCACCGACCTGCACATTTCTTGTTACTAACTCAACCAGTCTTGATGATCTAAGAAGACATAATTTGTGTCTCAAGTATTAAACAAATACTTTCATATTCGCCAAGTATAATTTGTGTTGTTCATTAGACAATCGCAATAAAGGTTGTAAGGGTTGTTCATCATCCATTTTGCACTACAATATAAATAAAATTACAATATAAAAAAAAACTACATACAAAAAAAAATATTAACATGCAAACCCAATTAAATCCGAACTTAATTCCTATTTAAAGTTTTCTTGGCAGCTACTACCATAATTTCAAAAAGAAAATAATTATTTATAATTAGTTAATTGTACTACATGCAAAGGCTAATTTACTCTACATACAAAATAAAAAAATTCTACAATTAGTTAAATTACACTAAAAAAAAGCCTAAATTACACTAAAAAAACTAAATTATTCTACATTTATTAAAATAAATTTCATGAGCTAAATTACTCTACATGCAAACTAAACAATTCTACAATTACTAAAATTACACTAAAAAAACTAAATCATTCTACAATTTATTTATACTACATGAAAAAAAGCTAAATTACTCTACATGCAAACTAAATAATTCTACAATTACTAAAATTACACTACAAAAGTCATTTTACACTAAATTACTCTACAATTACTTGTTTATACTACAAAAAAATTATATAATTCGGATTGTTTATCCAAATTAAAAATTTAACCACATATCTAACGAAACTTGTAGATCTGAAGTTTTTCTTGTTCTCCTCCAAAAAATATACAAATCTATGTAATTAGAATAAAAAATAATGAAATTTTGAGAGTTGAAAAAAAAAATAGTTGGTTCGGATGGAAATAAAAGAAGAGGCAAGGAAAAAGGAGAAAGAAGGGAAGAGAGAAGAGGGAGGTTGTCGGATGGGAAGAAAATAAATTGAGTGAGACTGAAATGTCATTTCAGTCCGGATTTGTTTTTGGATTTTCCGTGGCGGCTGGTCTGAAAAACTGTGAAACTAATACATTCAGAAATGTCATTTCGGTCCGGAAAAAAAAATTAGCGGACCAAAATGACATTTCAGTTATTATGTTTTTGTAAAAAAAAGTAATCTTGGTTTTATAATTTTTTTTTAATTATGGTTTATAAAAAAAATTCGTTGAATACTACCCAATTAAATCTTGGTAAAAAGTGGAACCTACGCCCAGGAAAGATGGTTAAGGAAGTCTCTGACTCAACACAGAATCTTACTTTTTTGGATAGGCATCAAAGAGCCAAAACAAAAGTTTGTTCTTTTTTTGATGAAAATGCCCGTAGGGCAAAACTCAAAGCTCATTTGACTGACTGATGATCTGTCTCAGAGACGCTGGCGAAAGTGTTTACGATATATTATATTATTTTTTGATAAATGTTCTGGTTCATGAGCCATTATATCTGAGCGCGTCCCCTCATCTAGTTTAACAGAAAAGCTTTCTAATTTTGTCTAACTTCTATTTCCAACGCTCATATTCAAATTTTTAAAGTTCTGTTTATAATATTTTATAATTCTACTCACAAATATTTAAAACTTTGTCTGCAAGCATTTAAATTCTAAATCTGTGTACTTTTAACTTCTAACTACTTTTGTTTCCAAGCCAAAAGAAAAGAAAAATTATTTTGAGTAAAGATGTAGTCCCCCCACTTCAGTCCCCTAAACGTCCCCCCCATTATAACTAACTTTTTCAATCATTGAACCACCTTGAAAAACGTGTAAAACGTGTAAAAGTTGAGTCCAGTTTTTTTCTTTAAATACTTATCATAAGTATGAATACTTCATATCTTAGGTATTCATACTTTCCATTTTTGGTGAATACTTTCCATATTTGAGTCCAGTTTTTTGGATTTAAATACTTGATATCTTAAGTATGAATACTTGATGAATTATATATAAATATTTGATATGTTAGGTATGAATACTTTCCATTTTGTATGAATACTTTCCATATTTGAATACTTTCCAGTTTTTTTCTTTAAATACTTATCATAAGTATGAATACTTCATATCTTAGGTATTCATACTTTCCATTTTGGGTGAATACTTTCCATATTTGAGTCCAGTTTTTTGGATTTAAATACTTGATATCTTAAGTATGAATACTTGATGAATTATATATAAATATTTGATATGTTAGGTATGAATACTTTCCATTTTGTATGAATATTTTCCATATTTGAATATTTGATACCTTGAAAAACGTGTAAAAGTATGTCATCATGGATCTCATTTGAAAGAGAAAAAAAAAATAGAAAACGTTCGTGTTTTTAGATTTGCAAAATTCCTCATAGATCGTCCCAAAAATTGGTTAGAATGAATGGAGAAAAAAAAAACTACCTTGAAAAACGTGTAAAAGATGAGTAGTATTGTGTCCAGTTTTTAGAGTACATACTTCATATCTTAGGTATGAATACTTGATGAATTATATATGCATACTTCATATCTTAGGTATTCATACTTTCCATTTTGTATGTGAATTAATTTAATCAATGAATGGGGGACTGGTGGTGTGATCCACGTGACTTTTTGGTTGTGGTCCCCGAGGCAGTCTGACAGTTACTGTCCCTGAAAATTAATGGTCCCCAGTCCGTATGTGAATTAATACTTGATATGTTAGGTATGAATACTTGATGAATTATATATGCATACTTCATATCTTAGGTATTCATACTTTCCATTTTGGGACTGAATTAATGTATGTTGAATGGGGGACTGACAGTTGTACTTTGACAGTTAGGGGGACGTTTAGGAGACTGAATGGGGGGGACTGTTAGTCGATCCCAATTATTTTTACCTACTCTTTTTTTTTTTCTCTAATCATTCTCGTCCATTTTTCTAACGATGCGTGATTAATTTTACGAATCTAAAAATACGAACGTTTTTTACTCGATTTTTTCTTTCAAATGAGATCCATGAAGAAATATTTTTGAGTTATTTTGAGGTCATGTTTTTTTTTAAAGTAAAACCCATGAACACTTTAAATTTTCAAACTTTTAAATCTCAATCTACAACCATTTAAATTTCTAATGTCACCATTTAAACTATTATATTCAAGCGTTTAAACCTCTTATGTCGATCATATAGTATCACACATTTAAACCTCTGTATACAATCGTTTAAAATAGTTGTGTCAAACATTTTAATAGTTTCCATGTCAGGTTTAAAAGGACGTAGACTGAGATTTTAAAAGATTAAGAATTTAAAGTGCTCATGGGCTTTACTTAAAAAAAAAACGACTTCAAAATAATCAAAAGTATTTCTTCATGGATCTCATTTGAAAGAAAAAATCAAGTAGAAAACGTTCATATTTTTATATTCGTAAAATTCATCACGGATTGTCGGAAAAATTGACGAGAATGATCTGAGAAAAGAAAAAGAGTGGATAAAATGAATTTTATTTTTTGGTTTAAAAACAAAAGTAGTTAGAAGTTAAACTACACAGATTTAGAATTTAAATACTTGCAGATAAATATTTAAATGCTTGTGAATAACATTGTAAACTATTATAAATATAACTTTAAAAGCTTGAATATGAGTGCTAGAAATGAAAGTTAAGAATTATCTACTTGAGGGACACGCTCGGGATTTATTTGTGAGGCAATTATCAAGCTCCTTTCTTAGATAAGAACAAAGATTAAATTTTAAATTATACATGTCTGTAACAAAGTTTTTACCTAAATTTTAAACTTACAAAACTTCCGTACAGAAACGTTGCTTTGAATTTCTATTTTTTTCAATAAAGACAAAACTAAAGGCCTTAATTTAACTTGATTGGAAAAAGTGTGAACTTTTATCAATTTTGAAATAAAACAAGCACTGTTTATTTGAAGTAATATCAGAGAACAAAACCTGTTATGAGAATAATTGTACAAATTAACGATTCCAAAAAAATAAAAATAAATTCGCAAATAATTCGTAAAGTTCGAGAAAAATTCGTAAAATTTGCAAATAATTCGGAAAAAGTTTGGGAAACCGAATAATACGCAGATTGATTCGCCAACAACTAAAATCCAAATAATTCCCGAATCTTGTTACTTTGGACTAACAAGTGAGTTTGGTCAAAATATGTCCTTTTTGCAGAAGCTGAGTTTTGTCAAAATAAGTTTTACTGCATGTCCTTATCATTGTTTCTACTTTCAACAGCTAAATAAATCACGCAACATATATGAACAAGTAGTTGAAGCAAGTTAAGATAGCAAAGACCGAGAACCATGGCTGAGGCCGCTATTCTCGCCGCCCTCAAGGTCACTGGAGATGTGCTGGCTAGAGAATTAGTGCAGCTAGTAGTCTCACAGACTTCCCATCTTGGCCTCACTTTCGCAAACCTCAAAGCAAGCATCAACAACATCTGTCGAGAACTCAGGGTGATGAAAGGGTACCTTGATGAAATGAAGATGGATGATGAGGACAGTAAATCACAAGCAGCCTGGATACAAGAGGTACAAAAGTTAGCAAACCATATTGAAGATATTGTGGCTGAATTTGCACACTTGGTTGGTAACAACAAATTTGACGGAATATCGTTTTATGTGAGAACAATGGTAAAAAAGCCAAAGGTGTTCATTGCTTTGAAACAGATTGCTTCTGAACTGTCAGAAATAGAGAAAAGTCTAAAGCATCTTGCAGAACTAAAAGAGCGGTGGGTGGCGAAAAACACCAAAGTTCGCAAGAACTTAGACTACTCAAATGAGTATTCACATAATGCAGCCGTTTCTGCTCATTTTCTTGATGAAGATAATATTGTGGGAATCGAAGAGAATAGACTAGTGTTAACAAACTGGATAATCGGTAAGAAGCCACAACTCTCTGTAATATCAGTTTGGGGAATGGGTGGTGTAGGAAAAACTACATTGGTTACAAATGTTTTCAAGAGAGAAAGAAAAAACTTTGATTGTCATGCTTGGGTTTCTATATCTCAATCATATACCATTGAAAACATTCTACGGAATATAATCTCTGAAATGTGTAAGCATGAGCATAATATTCCTATAGACACAACTCACATGGATCTGAGAGAATTGAAAGAAAATTTAACGGATCTCTTGAAAGAAATGAAATATTTGATTGTTTTAGATGATATGTGGGATCCAAAAGCATTCCGGGATATAAGTGACACACTTATTGATAACCATCGAGGTAGCAGAATTGTAATAACTAGCAGAATGGCTGAGGTAGCTAACCTGGCTCCAGAAAGCAATAGGCTAGGACTGAAACCTTTGTCAAAAAAGGAATCATGGGACTTGTTTTGTAGAAAGGCTTTTCATCTTGAAAAAAACCATGAATGTCCTCATCCCCTGGAAAAGTGGGCAAAAGAGATTGTTTCAAAGTGTGATGGTTTGCCACTGGCTCTCGTCTCCTTAGGTGGCGTAGTATCATTGTTTGATAAGACAGAATCCGAATGGAAGAGGGTATATGATCAACTTAGTTGGGAGCTAGACAACAACCCGAGCTTGGGTCCATTGAAGAATATTCTAATTCTAAGCTTCCACTACCTTCCAAGGTACCTAAAGAATTGCTTTTTATATTGTGGTTTATTTCCAGAAGATTCTCTGCTTGCAAGAAAAAGACTTATAAGGTTTTGGGTAGCTGAAGGCTTTATAGAACAAAAGGGAAGAAGCACATTAGAAGAGGTGGCAGAGGGATACCTCCAGGAGCTCATACATCGCAGTATGTTACAAGTGGTAAAAAAAAATTCATCGGGTAGGGTGAAGAGGTGTCGAATGCATGATACATTGAGAGAATTGGCCATCTGTTTATGTGGCAAAGAAAACTTTGGATTGCTACAAAAGAATAGCAAGACAGTAAATTTCAACACTTCTATTCGTCGGCTCTCGATAGTAAAACTAAGAGAGGAGATCAGCCATGATGTTTATTTACCACAACTCAGAACTTTTATGTCATTTGATCCTACTGTACCCTCACCTCTTTTGATATCTTTGATTTTGGACAAGTCAAGATATCTTGCTGTTTTGAATTTAGAAGGCCTGCTGATCAAAACCGTACCAGATACAATTGGGGATTTGTTCAATCTCCGTTACCTAGGTCTGAGGGGCACAAAGGTGAAATTATTACCAAAATCTATTGAAAAGCTTAACAATTTGCAAACCCTGGATCTCATGAATTCTCAAATACAAAAACTACCTGATGGCATAGCAGAGCTAAAAAAATTGCGTCATCTCTTTGCTCAGGTACGGGTTGATCCCCCATATAGAACATTTCGAGCTCTTGCAGGAATCTCTTTGCCTAAGGGCATAGTTCACCTGAAAGAGTTGCAAACTCTTCAGGCGTTGGAATCAAATGCTATTATTGTGAGAGAATTGGGAAATTTAACTCAATTGCGAAGCTTCCGAATATTGAATGTTAAAGAAAATCACTCAGCAGAGTTATGCAGATCATTATCAAAGATGAGCTCTCTTTCATACTTATCTATCTTTGCAAGCAATGAAAATTATCTTCTTCAATTAGAAGGTCTGAAATTCCCGCCACAACTCCAGAAATTATGTCTCTTTGGGCGACTGAAAGAACAGATGCTTAGATCACCTTTGTTCCAAAATTCTGGCGAATCTATTCAGATGCTGAGGCTCGGATGGTCTCAATTACAAAAAAATCCCCTGCCATCTCTTTCGCATTTGAAAAACCTAACGTGGTTGACCCTCCAAAAAGCATATGAAGGCCGAAAACTAAATTTTAAAGCCGAGTGGTTCCCGAAACTGAAGTATCTGTCATTGAGGCAAATGCCTAATCTGGTTCAAGTGGAGATGGAGCAGGACACCATGGTGATCCTTGAAACGATTCAGCTATGGGAACTGGAACAGCTAGTGGAGATCCCGAAGGGCATCGAGCACCTCATAAACCTCAAGTGGATGGTCTGCAAATACATGCCTGCTGGTTTTGGAGAATTGGCTAGTGGAATCCATCAGCTATTTCATTTCAGATGTCAAGTTAGCTAGCAGCCAATACCACATAAATAAGGTTTGCCTACATGTACTATCATTCTTTATTTATTGCATTCTGAAACTTGTACTTCGAATATCTGAGTCCAGCACTTAGAAGAAAAATTATGAATTAGCACCAACTACCAAAGTGCTAAAATGCATAAAAAGGATTTTATGTTCCTCATTTATGCGTGCAACATAAAATGCTCAAATTAGCTTACTTATTGATGGAATGCGAGCTCATCCTTTATGCTTGCAATCTATCAATGCATATTTCTGCCTTCTTCTGCAAGATGTACTCCATTGCCATTCAATTTTCCATAACACATTGATTTTAATGAGATATGAGAATTAATGAAACAGCATAAGACTTATTTTGGTAACGTCCTTTTGATAGATCTATGAACTATGTTCCAATTTACCGAGAGATGGCCTAGAATTAGCATAATGTTTCTAATTTTAAAATCTTACATCCTTGTGAATACTCTGAAACTGATCAGTAGACCAAATGAAATCCCTTCATACTTTTTCAGAAACTTAACTTCATATCTTTTCATCCATTAGTTATTCTTCATGCAAGAGGTTCCCAGTTGTTATTTATACTGGATTAAATCAATTTTCAGAATGGACAGGAATGTATATTAAACCTTCTTCATCTTCATGATAATATTTTTCAATTTAATTTTATAAAACCTGGTTGTAAAGTAGCTTTTGCTTTTCATAGTTTAAGGTCCCATAAAACTCTTCGATTGACAAAAAATGTAGTCCATTTCATATTGCAGGCTCTTCAGACATACAAGCAGCATCTATCAGCCCCTAGCACAGTTGGAATGTTGTTCTTATGTAATAGATATTCCTTTTTTTTTGGGTCTTTTGTGGCTTAACTTTTTCAGTTTGAACCAAATAAAGTTGAGTCTCAGTTCCTATTAGTGCTTTTTTCTTAGGGCATAATATCTGATGATTTACTACTGTGCCTCTATAAGAAATAACCTGGATTCTGAAATATATACTTCCATTCTGAAAGCACTATTTAGGAACTTGGATTCAACAAATCTGGTATACACTTAACTTGTGTATTACTTTTCACTTTTTGTGTTTGTAAGTTTAGCTGCACAATATGTACAAATGCTATGCACGCATGTTATTGTGGTTCCTAATGGAAGTATGTATGAAAAAACTTACTCAGGTAATAATTCAGTTTAATGCCTTGAATATTCATTCACTTTTTATCACAATATTTGGTAATACCAAGAGAAAAAAGTTGCAAGATGAGAACTCTTACACTCTGCTGGAAGGAAATCAGTTGCTATGAGCTTTGAAATATTAAAAACCTTACGAAAATTGAATCCAAAAAAATACAACACAATGAAGTTGTAAGAACATATATGCAAAACCCTCAAAATCACTATGGATTGATGGTCAAAATTAAATATAACACTCTTCACATGGAAGTTTCCAGAACATTTTAGCGATTTATTCTAAGATATCTAAAATTGATACTGAGAAAAAGCAACAAAAACAGAATCAAAACAGAAAATGCTAAAGTACCTCATATGGCTACCATAGCAGTTGGGTCTAACACTGGTTTGGAAACCTAGCTTGTTTTATGAGCTTTGCCTCTCTCATTAATGGGGGTTGCGTCGAAATTCAACTGGCACAAGGCTGCTTGAAAAATAATTACCAAGGAACCAGTTTTAGTTATATTTAGTTCCACATGGTACCTCTTTCTGTAATCTGTAATATTCAATACAACATGAACCAGTATTGTACAGCAAAATGATCCATAATGGATGGTCTAAGATATGTCATTTCATACAAAGTGCACAATATGACAATACAGAGCCAGAGTGAAACTGCAAGCAAAAGATTATTTAAAATTGGCTTACCCAAACAAAATTTGGCACTTTACAGTTAGTTAAGTTAACAAAATAATATTTTGCATTGAATGGTGTAAATATGTCATCTCATGCAAAGATGCGAAATACATAACCTGAACTGAAACCACAAGCAAAAGAATTTAAAATTGGCTTAGGAAAACAAAATTTGGCACTTTGTGGTTGGGTAAGTTACCAATAATAATAATTATAATATATCCTATCCAATCAAGTCATTTACTTAACTGCTACTTAAGATTCCGATGCCAACCTACTTGAACTGGGATACTGAGCCTAACAACAATTTGCACATTTGCATAAAGATGCTGAATTTTTGTGTATTAAAGATAGTTTTGCTACATAAATTATTGTCTGCTGTTTCACAATAACAGAAACAATACCTGCCAAAAAAGAAATTTTCTTGTGTACTCTTGTTTATTATTTCTTCATGTGCCTTCCAATGCTACATACTGGTATTAACCCTCTGAACGTTAGCCTGTACAACAATCTGGTTTTTGTAGGAACAAATAAAAGACAATTTCACATGCCTAGAATAATTGGCACTACTCAAGGTCAAGGTGCAATCTAGTCTGACAGTGGCACAGAAAACTAGTGGTTGTTTTTACAATTAGCAGGGACACTATTTTTCTCTTTCTCTAGAGAGTTTTGTCTGTGTGGGTCCAGGGATCTCAAATTAATTTAGCCAATGTCATTCGAATCCAGTCAAAGGCCCCATAGGTCAAAGCTTCTAGAAAAGTTAGGTTCACTAAGATGTGGTACCAGACGGCACGTGGCATTTTTAAATGGTAAGACTGGCACCAATTAAAATTATACTTTTAAGGTCAGGATACTAACCAAAATTTCACTTGGAAATTTCATCGAACACCTTCCATGCATTGACGCCTGTAAACTCCAACCAGATTCTATTACAATTTTAAGCAACTTAAAGAGAAATTAAACCAATGAACACAAACACCACAGCTAGCCATTGCTCTAACAGATTGCACAAGGCTTAATGCGAAATCTCTTGTGACGGATTGTAAGAATACCTGAGGCCCCTTTTTAGAGGGAAACCTTGGGGACCAAAGGTAAATAGACGTGGATAAGGTTTGCAAATCTATCTCTGTTCCGCATTCCGACTTTCCGAGTGAATTAGATTAGTGGCTGCTGTGATAGAGGATCGATCAGCATTCGCTAATTAGAAGAGTTGAAGCGCAAGCTATTCTTTAGCTCGACCTAACTAGTCGGGGTTTAGGGTTATAAGCTACAATTTAAAAAAATTCAGGATACGATACTATTATTATATATTATTTTTTATTATTTTAAATATATCATTAATTCAACACTTGTATTATACGGTAGTTTAAAAATTAATTCACTCATGTATTATTAAAAATTTAGTAGAAAAGCAAATGCATAGTTACACACTCATTCGCTCAACCATCATAAATTTATAACAAATTTAACTAGTTAATTCGCTCAACATATTCAAATACGAATACGAATAGAATAAATTATTGGATAATTGAGTCATAAGTTTAATGTATCCAGTCCGGATTAAATCCATTTATGATAAAAATTTGGTTAACTTTACTGCACATTTATTTGGAGTCTTTTGTATCCTGTGTTGCCTTGTGTATCTGTAACAACTGGTGGGGGTCCATATGATAGGATCCTCTGATCCCTACAATAATTATTTTAGTATTTAATAAACAACAATCTATGATTATCTCAAGTTTCTTACAGTGGAAAAATAATTATCTGATAGACCTGACTAAGTCCTACGTGACTCATGTGTTGCCCCTCTTGGGCAGGGGCTTGATGGTACGTCCAGGGTTGGTTCTGAAGATTTTGGGGCCCGGAACGGGAGAAAAATTAGGGCTCTTTATATATACAATTTTTTTATGAGACCGGCTAATACGCTTCCATAAGTACTTCAACAACATATGCTTATAAGTCATTTTTGCATTGTGAAAGTCCAAACAGTCGATCCGAACCGTTCAATATGATATCTATATTAATACGTGCTTGGAGACAAAATTTTACATTTTCTGGAATTTTTTTACTATTTTTTAAGATAGGTACAAAATCAATTGATTCAGAAGATTCTGGACCATAAAAAACAATGATTTTCTACCTACCTTAAAAAATAGTAAAAAAATTCAAAAAAAATGTAAAATTTGGTCTCCAAGCACGTTTTAATATGGATATCATGTTAAACGGTTTGGATCGACTATTTGGACTTTTAAAATGCAAAAACAACTTATAAGCATATGGTGTTGAAGTACTTATGAAAGCATATTAGCCGGTCTCATTTTTTATTTATATGCCAATAGATCATATCTATTTATAGAAAAGTTTGGGCCCTTTATATATACAAAATTTGAGCTCTAATATTTAATTATTTTTAATTTATACAAATTAATTTTTTTTATATATATACAAACTAATTTTTTTTTTGGCCCCTTGGATCTTGGGGCCCGGGACGGTCGCCATGGGTGCCCTGCACCAGGGCTGGCCATGGGTACGTCGAGGTGCCAAACAACCCTGACATGAACTCTACTGTCTCATCCCAAAACGAAATGATCATCTAATCCCCATAATTTTTTTTATTATTTAATAAACATAATCGATGATCATAAAAAAATATCTTATAGTTTAGAATAGTTATCTGATAAACCTGACAAGGTTCTGTGTTTCCCTGTGCAACACTGTCCTCTGTGGCCCTGACATGATCCTCCGATCCCTATAATAAATATATTACTATTTTAATAAACATACTTTGTTGGCGCGAAGATGAAGCGGCTTGTTGGACAATCTGAGTCTCTAGCAACCTTCCTTGGGTCGCTAGGAGTTCTACCTTATTGTTCAAGTTTCTCAAGGCATTGGAAACTCATCATTTTTGTTCTTTTGGTTGTTAACAAATTCGTTTTGGGAGACTACCAAATTCTCAACTATTTTCTCTAACTTTGACAATTGAGATGGACCTTGACTTGAGCGATTTTGGTATTGGTTACCATTATCTTGGTTTTGGTTTGAATTTTCAGTCATTTTTCCACCTAAAGTTAGGATGGTTCAACCTCGTAGCATGATTGTAGGTGTTAGAGTTGTTTTGGTTGTATTGGTCATTTCTATTATCACATTCGTTATAAAACAATCCATTAACTTGTTCTACTATTTCCTCACTTTCTATGGAATATTGGCATCCGGCCGTTTCATGGTCCGTGCCTCCACAAATACCACAAGGTAAATTTTAAACTACAGATTTTACCTGCTGCATCTTTTTCATTTTACTTGTTGCATCTTCTTGACTTGGTTTTGAAGAAATTCTACATTTGCTTGTAAGGCGGTTACCTCGTCAACCTTGAGCATGTCGGTAGGTGCGCTACTCTTCCTCGCGTCTCTCCTAGCTGTCCACTCGCGTTGGCTTATCGCCATGTCCTCAATTATCTCCATTGCCTCCACATAAACTTTGTTGGCCAAGTTCCCTCCTGCAGCTGCATTGAGTTGAGACTTGGTCGCATATGTGCATCCTGCATAGAAAAACTGAAACAAAAGCCAAATATCAATTCCATGGTTAGGCACAAATGCAAGAGTTCTTGCCACCTATCTCAAGCTTCACTCAATGACTCATCTTCACCTTGTTTAAATGTGGTGATTTTTGCTCTAAAATGTTGGGTTTTTTTAAGGTGGGAAGTACTTGCCTAAAAACAACTTTTGTACCTCGGCCCAAGTTTGTGTTACCTTAGGGTTTAACAATCTCAACTAAGTCCTAGCATAATCCCTAAGCGAAAGGTGAAAACAATTCAATTTTAGGGTGCAAGTTAGGGTCCTCTTAGTGCAAATGTACCACAATGTTCTTCAAACATGGTTAAATGTTAGTGAGGGTCCTCATTTAATGCACCACCAAACCTATTTAGACCTAACAAATGAATAAGAGTTGGTTTGAGATCTCGGTTGGTTCCCCCATGCGTTATATAGCCAAATCGTTGGCCCGGCTTCATTTGATTCACAAACTCCCTAATTGGTCGACGGTCGTTTGGATTGCGAGGTGGAGGTGGCCATTTCCGCCATTTGCGCCATGAAAAGGGTTATCGAATCAAGGTTGATTGGTGTTGAGATGAGGATCTTCTTCAACATGGACATGAGATGCATTTTCTTTCTCCTCGTCCAAGGCATTCCGTAATGAGTGTTTCCGGCCGTTTGTTCTTCGTCCTTCTTGAGAGCGGACTGTGAAGTAGGTTGAGAAGGAGATGCTCTCGGTGTGTTCTTTTGGCTCTGGCTCCTAGTTATAGGCGCCAGTGTTCAAATCTGTGGAAGAAAGAGAGAAGAGAAGTGAATTCCAAAGAATTAAGAATTGAAATAAAATAAAATTAATGCAAGAAAAATTCTAGAATTAATTTTTAAAGTAAAAATTAATATCTATTCGTTATCACCGGCAACAACGCCAAAAAGCTTGTTGTGTATTTTAGGTATTGGATTTTTATGTCAATTGGATACATATATTACTTTTAAATTTATAAAAACCTTAGTACACAGTGATAGGTCAGTTGCAAGCATACAACCTATCCTTGTAGTAAAATAGGTGTCGATCCAAAGATAAGGGGAAATATTACTTTCTACTAAATTAATTAATTCTAAAAGGTGCAAATAAAGTAAATGGGGGGGGGGGGGGGGGGTTGTTGCAAATTTGGTTTTGTTGGGTTCAATACCCGAATGAGAGTTTTAACTAAAACAAAAGTAATTTAAATAAACAAATAAAAAGAGTTTTTGTGTTTCAATAGAGAGAAGTCTAGAGGCTATCGGCATACAATCACTTGGTTAAATCCACACTTAATTGGTTTCTAAATTCATGTTTGCATTGATGGGGTTTCTAAGCCTAAAATATCATTAAGGGCCACTTTCGTGAATTAATGGCGTGCCTAAACAATTCGGATTTCACGATTAAGTCTTTCATCCTAGCGATCTAGACCATAAACATAAGTTAGCCTAGTTTATCCCTAAATACTGATACTTCACGATTAAGTTCTTCATATAATATTTGGTTCAATTCTAAAGGTCCTAATCAAATATGAGGCTTCACGATTAAGTCTTTCACCCCAATTCAACCTTTGTTTCTTGTGGTTCCGGACTAAGAATTAGATTTGGTTGTTTCTAATCTCAAATCCTAAGGTATTCATGTACATAATTTGGTACCATCAATTCTTCATTCAAATCTACTGAAGTTGTTTAGACCTAAGCGGGATACTAATTATCAAGCAACACAAATCATGCAATCACACGAATAATAAAATCAACAAGAACAATAATGCAAGCAAACAATCATTATAAAGAAAATCCAAGTAAGGTAGATTTTAACACAAGTTCATGCTTAAAGCCTAAGCCGGAAATATAGTCTCTCATGGGTGCACTAACATCTAAAAGAAATACAAGAGTAGACATGATAAAAACTAAGAAAAACAAAAAAGAGAATAGACTACACCAATCTCCTCACTTGCTGCCCTCGTCTTCACGATGTCCGCTCGAGTAACCTTAAGTCTTTCGCTTCAATCGCCTTGATTCACATGGAAAAGGTAGAAATATGGAGAAAATTAGGTCAAGCAAAGAATAAATTAAAGATGAATGAAAGATCAATTCTCCTACTGCTTCCTTGCCAATATATAGCAATTTTTGTGACTTTGAGAGCGAGCAAGCAAACAAGATCTGGATGTGAATCGGGCAAAGATTGCGTCAATTTGGCAATAAAATCTGTCCAAATCTAGGCTGGTGCGGCTGCACAAAATTCTACATTCCAAATTTGGATTTGTTTCTTTCATAAAAGTTGCAGATCTTTTTGTCCTGGTTCTTTCAAGGTTTAATTCACCTAAATCGGAGTTTCTATGACCAAAATATGGCCAAAATACAAACTGTGTGTCGGCAGTTGTGATTCTGTGTGGCCGGACGTGCGTCCAGACAAGGCCGCAAACTCCATTTTCAGTGTTCTACCACTTTTCGGAAAGCTTGCGAGAAGATCTACAATTTGCTCCATTTTTTGTAATTTAAATAGACTTTGGCAGTAACTTGATTCTTGGCATATTTGAATACAAAATTACACTAAAATACAAAGAAATTGACTTAGTTTTTTAGGTTAATAATAAACCGTTATATAATTTAGACTTATCACCGGCGTACCTTGTTCTCGTCCGACAGAAGTGATGGTGGGATGACCTGTGAATACCCAAGCTGACGCATCACTCGATTAGGACAGTGATGCTCAACTATCCAAAAGTGTATTAGTGGCACACTGGTTAGCCATACATCATTCTCATCATGAACTCGTGACGAGAGCCAAACGAAATCTCATCTAACATCTCTTTGTAAGGCTTCCACTTTACCATGTAATCTTCGAGATCCTGCTATTGGCTGCGGAAGTTGCTAACTCCAACCCGATTGTAAGCTTGATGATAATCATGGCGACAACACCACATCTCCTCGAATGTAGGACACCTATAATAAATATTCATAATTTATGTAAACATAATCAACGGTAAATTAAAGTATTGTAAAGTTTTTAAACATAATCGAATGCAGGACACCTTTAAACAGGTGTGATTCTGTGCGGCTGGACGTGCGTCCAGACAAGGCCTTGTCCGAAATTTTTATACATAAGAAAATAAAAAAAATATTAAAAATAAGAAATATCGCATGGGAATTTGAAAAATGGGAGGGCAGTAGGGGGCCATGGCATCCTTGCGGGACGCTATGACACACTCAAGACCGTCGGAAAAAAAAAACCAAAAACAAAAAAATAGATTTGGGCCGTCATGGTACACCCCAACCTACAAAAAGGAAAAAAAAATTAAACTGGGCCATGGCAGCCGCCATGGCTCAGGCCAACCCAAAAACGAAAAAAGATTTTTTTTTTTTTGGAAACTATACTTTTGTATAGATCTGCCGCATTCTCAATTAATCGTTAAAACTGTACCAATCTGTAATATTTTTGTATAGAGAAATTATATTTATCTGCAAACTAGACTTTCATACCTTTATTTTCATATAAAGAACACAAAAATCCATGTAGCCATTTTTTCTAAATTAAATTTTGAATATGGTCAAAATTATTGGACTGCTCACTGAAAATGGCAAATTTTGAATCTGGGTTGGCCTAAGCCATGGCGGCCCAGTTTCCTTTTTCTTTTCGTTTCTGGGTTGGCCTGAGCCATGGTGGCCCAGTTTAATATATATATATATATATATATATATATGAGGAGGGATCAAGTTACAACAAATTTGAGTTACAACAATCATTTTTTTCATTTTCAAAGTCCAAATCGTCGATCCAAACCGTTCAACATGATTATCTAAATAAAATGTGCTTGCATATCAAATTTTACATTTTTTTGAATTTTTTTACTATTTATTAAGATGGGTACAAAATTCAATGGTCTGAATATGACTATTTTTTGTAAAATACTTAATAAATAGTAAAAAAATTCAAAAAAATATAAAATTTGATCTGCAAGTACATTTTATTTAGATAATCATGTTGAACGGTTTGGATCGACGATTTGGACTTTGAAAATGAAAAAAATGAATGTTGTAACTTTGTTGTAACTCAAATTTGTTGTAAGTGGATCCCTCCTCTATATATATATATATATATATATATGAGGAGGGATCAAGTTACAACAAATTTGAGTTACAACAATCATTTTTTTCATTTTCAAAGTCCAAATCGTCGATCCAAACCGTTCAACATGATTATCTAAATAAAATGTGCTTGCATATCAAATTTTACATTTTTTTGAATTTTTTTACTATTTATTAAGATGGGTACAAAATTCAATGGTCTGAATATGACTATTTTTTGTAAAATACTTAATAAATAGTAAAAAAATTCAAAAAAATATAAAATTTGATCTGCAAGCACATTTTATTGTGGAGATCATGTTGAACGGTTTGGATCGATGATTTGGACTTTGAAAATGAAAAAAATGATTGTTGTACGTAACTTTGTTGTAACTCAAATTTGTTGTAACTTGATCCCTCCTATATATATATATATATATATATTTTTTTTTTTTTCTTTTTTGCAGGTTGGGGTGTGCCATGACGGTCTAGATCTGGTTTTTTTTTTCCATTTTTTTTCTGACGGTCTTGAGTGTGCCATGGCGTCCCGCAGAGACGCCATGGCCCCCTACTGCCTTTCCATTTTTCAAATTTCCACACGATATTTCTTATTTTTTATTTTCTTATGTATAAAAAATTCGGAGATACAGATATTGTTGTGTGTACTTGTGTTAAAGAATGAAAATCTCAAAACAAAAGAAAATTTGGATTCCTGGGAAGTTGGGTGTCCCTTCGAACATCAACAATCTTTAATACATAAAATCTAGCTTGAACTGAGATATGAGAAAGATCGAGGAATCGTACATCAATTTGCCACCACAGCCCACGTGTGGTGGCTGCGATCTAGCTTGTTACACTAGATTATAGGGTTGACTGTATCGAGTCATCTTCAGCCTGTTACACCACAAAAAATTATGAGACTGAGCACAACGAAGAAAAATGGATACTTAGGCGCCAAGTATATATGTATGTGGACATTATGGAAGGAAAGAAAAGAAATAAGAGAGCATATATGTGGGACATAGCGTGGGCGGCTGGCATGTGGACATTGTGGAAGGAAATAAATAGGAGAGCTTTCTCAGGAGAAAGCAAACCTGTGTACATACTTATAGATGAGACAGCAATGGATATTCACAACTGACAAACCTTTGCGTAGTATACATGAGATTAGGAATTTAGATTATGCTAATATGTACTATACGGGTAGCAGCTAAATCTAGGAATTAATATAATGTATAACTTTCTATACTGTATATTGTGTTAGGAGATAGAAGAGTAGGACTTTTGTAAAAATTAAACTTTTTTATATCAATACATGCAACTTTAGTGACAATTGTCACTGACCCTAAAAAAAAAGTATATATGTATGTCCACCTACTTTTTCACTTGTTAACATCTTTAATTATAATAATAACTCATTAAATGTTTATTATAACTAGCGTTAATATTAAGTTCAATTAGCTAATTGTTGAATATTTTAACGAACCAACAGGCTCGTTAATAATATAACTTCACAATGTTATAGAGTAAAAAAAAAAAATAGAGTAAGGTTGTTGTACTATGCATAGCACATATTAGTCCGTACTATGAATTAATATATTCATTTTCAAAATCTAAGCAGCTGATATGAACCATTCAACATGATCTCTTTATGAAAATGTACTTGTAGAGCAAATTTTACATTTTTTTTTAATTTCTTTACTAATTTTGCAATTCTTTACTCGTTGAGGTGGACAGTACATACTAGTCCTTAATTTCTCGGAAATAAATCTGCTGTTATTCCAATGGAATAACAGGAACATGTTATTCTAATTCCAACCGTTCAAATATTTCCGTGTGCAAATTCTGATGAAGAATTTTTTTCATGCGCAAATCTCAACAAAGATCAACGGCTGAAATCGGAATAACAGGTTCCTGTCATTCCATCGGAATAACAGCAGATTTATTTCCTAATTAATTTCTCACATCTCCTTTGTTGAAGCTAGCTCTCTTGTTTATATATATTATATTTCTTGCTAGCAAGTTTCTCTCGTGTACTCTTCTAGTCTCCACCTATTAAGAAACAGGAAAGCACAACTTACATAATTCATCTGGTGGCTGGTGCTGTGGAAGGGCTATAAGCATAATTCATCCTGTAAGTAATTATTCTCATTTCGTTTTTATTTAATATCTGGTTATTTCAGCTGCATTAATTAGAATAGAATATCAACACGGTTGAGTCCCTCAATGTATCTAAGTATTCGTTTAGCAAACAGAAGTGGATTCATAATACTGGTCTGCTTTTAATGTTTGTTAGAATTTGCTCGTATGACTAAATCTGTGAGTGTAAAATATTCAAGATAGCACTTGGCTATATATTTCCATTACGACGACTGCAATAAATTATTATTTTAGCATACTAGATGTTTAGATCAATGAAATATGCATATATGCTTGGTGTATATGTAATTAGATTAATTTTTCTATTTTTCTTTCTTGCACCGAACTAGTATTAGTTTTAAACACCTCTTGCCATTGCCTATCTCAATATGGCATCTTTCTGCTTTGTTCGGGGTACATAAGTTCTCTGTCTTTGTTACCTCTAAAACAAGTGACTTTCGACCGATTCGATGCAAATTCAGCCCATTTTCTAGGGATTTTAGGGAAATAGGTTTCATTTTTATGTTTTGACGGAGACACCATAGGAGCATGTCGAAGAAGCAGAGGAGGAAACAGAGTGGACACTGGAGAGGAGCAAAAGTTTTCTCCAGGACAAGGAACACTAGACCACAAGTAAACCATCTCCCTGTCAAATAGGACCCACTTTTAAAACAATTAATTCATACACTGTGGCGTGATCAAATTTAGAAGGATGATCACGGCACGTTAGTCACGTTGTGATCAAGGCACACCGTGATCATACATGACGTGTCCAAATGTGACTGCTTACGTTGTTACATTTGGTTGATTCAAGATTCATCATTCGATTAAGATTTAACGGTCCTAATTACACGTGACCACGTCCCATATCAAACTTTCAAAAGATGGTTATGTCACACGAATAGTCATGGCACAGAACACGCGAGTCACAACACATGACTGACACACGAGCCGTATCGTGCTATCCGTATGGCCAGGCCGTGACTTTTATCGATCCCTCTGAATGGTTAAAGATATTATTTTGTATTGTGAGTCACTGAGTTGAATGTTCCCGAATTATAACTTTGGTAAATAGTGAAACATTTGAAATGAGCCAAAAAGATTAATTCTTTATTCATGACCCCTTGGGGTATATATAGAGTTTACATCTTACAATCGAGTTCCTTGACTTCCTCTATATTTCTATTTTACGGATAGGTCCCTAAACTAGATAAAATGGGCAAAATATATCCATTAAGCCCATCTTGTCACACAATCTAGACAAATCAAGTGAACTAAGTCCCTTAGTGAGACAATCAGCCACTTGCTCTCTAGTAGCTACATGTCCCAGCTCCAGTAGTCCACTATTCAGTTTTTTCTTGATGAAGAACCTGTCGATCTCCACATGCTTGGTTTTGTCATGCTGCACAGGGTTGTTTGCAATGCTAATAACAGACTTGTTGTCGCACCACAGCTTCATTTGGGCTCCTTGGTCCATCTTGAGCTCCACCAGCAAGGCTCTCAACCATAACATTTCTGCAACACCTAAGGCCATGGCCCTGTACTCTGCCTCGGCTGTGGACCTCGCAACCACCGTCTGCTTCTTGCTCTTCCAGGAGACCAGATTGCCCCCTACAAACATGCAATATCCAGACGTGGACTTCCTGTCATCGGCACAACTAGTCCAGTCTGAATCACAATAGCCCTTAATGTTTAAATGCCCGTTCTTCCGAAAGATCAACCCCTTCCTTGGTGCATTTTTCAAGTACCTCATAATCTTGTACACAACGTCCAT
Source organism: Carex littledalei (assembly GCA_011114355.1). NCBI lineage: Eukaryota > Viridiplantae > Streptophyta > Magnoliopsida > Poales > Cyperaceae > Carex > Carex littledalei. The sequence continues at coordinate 13,190,993 of CM022082.1, forward strand.
ATGACCCTCCCTAGGATCATGCATATAACGGCTCACCACACTCACTGCAAAGGATATGTCGGGACGAGTGTGGCTCAGATAGATCAAGCGGCCTACCAACCTCTGGTACCTTTCTCTATCTACTGGCTCTCCTGCCTCAGCGCTTAGCTTGGACTTCTGGTCAATGGGAGCAATTGCAGGCTTACAACCCAGCATACCTGTTTCTGTAAGCAAATCTAGCACATATTTTCTTTGAGATAAAACAATCCCCTCTGCACCATGAGCTATCTCAATCCCAAGGAAGTATCTCAGTTGCCCCAAGTCCTTTACCTCAAACTCCTTGCCCAATCTCGTCTTCAATTAAGCAATCTCACTCTCATCATCACCAGTGATAATCATGTCGTCTACATACACAACAAGCATTGTAGTGTGAACTCCACGTCGCCTGAATAACACTGTATGGTCTGTATTAGTCTGTTGATACCCCATACCTACCATAGCTCTTCTAAACCTGTTAAACCAGGTCCGAGGAGACTGCTTCAGCCTATACAGAGATTTCTTGAGCCTGCACACCTTACCAATTGTCTGTTTCGTGCTAAAACCTGGTAGTACCTCCATGTACACCTCCTCCAACAACTCACCATGAAGAAAGACATTCTTCACGTCAAGCTGGTGTAACTTCCAACCCCCATTTGCTGTCAAGGAAACCAGTGCCGCACTGTGCTCATCTTTGCCACGGGTGCAAAGGTCTCATCATAGTCGATGCCGTAAGTCTGACTGTACCCCTTTGCTAACAATCGGGCCTTGTAGCGCTCACCCAAGCCTCTGGGCTTTGCTTCACAGTGAAGACCCACTTGCATCCAACCGCCTTCTTGCCTGGTGGTAGTGACACAAGCTCTCAGGTTTTGTTCTTGTCCAGGGCCCCAAGTTCCTCTAGAATGGCAGCTTTCCACTTTGGATCCTCCTTAGCAACCTGCCAACACTTAGGAATAGAGACAATGTCCAACGATGCAATGAATGCTCCATGTGCAGGTGATATGTGAGAATAAGAGACAAACTGGGCAATATCATGTGGAAAACCATATCGGTCAGGGGGAACTCCCGCATTGCTGCGAGAAGTCCTCCTTATCGATAGGGGAGTGGGAGGAGTAGAGAGAGGAATCATATCACCTGTGTATTCTGAGTCTGTGGTGGATGGTGTAGGTGTCTCAGGAGTCGAGGAAGGCCGAGACAAAGGACTTGGTACAAGTGGCGTTGTAGGCACTATGGGCACAGTTTCCTCATTTTACTTGCTTCTCCTCGTGTACACTCGCAGCTCCCCCCGAGCCTGAGTTCCACCATTCTCGAGTTCATTCCCCCCATATTCCGGCACAACAGCCAACTCCTCAGCAGCCGACTCCACAATCGGCGCAAGCGGGCAAGGGATATCCCCCACACTCACCATCCTCCTCTCACCACTACTGCTATCCTCTCCCTCTCGCCTCGTACCTCCTGTATCGAGCGAGTCTCCAAAGGGCGATGTGACCTGAGCGGAGTAGTATGACTCAAGCTCTTGAAATGTGACATCCATACTAACAAACAACCTCCTCTCCATAGGACTCCAGCATACATACTCCTTTTGAGTAGCCAAATACCCAACGAAAACACACTTCACAGCCCTTGGATCCAGTTTTCCCACATTTGGTCTGTTGTCCTGCACGAAGCACACACAGCCAAAAGTTTTGAGAGGAATATCTCCATTCTTACCTTTCAGCATCTCGATCGGAGACTGCCACTCCAACACTCGCGAGGGCATCCTGTTGATCAAGTAGGCTGCTGTTAGAACTGCTTGCCCCCACAGGTATTTTGGTACTTTCATCGAAATCATCATACTCCGTGTTACCTCAAGGAGATGCCTGTTCTTCCGTTCTGCGACCCCATTCTGCTCTGGTGTGTACGGACAAGTGGTTTGATGTTGTATTCCCTGGGATGACAAGTACTCCCCAAACGCCCTGTTGGTGTACTATGTCCCATTGTCAGACCTCAATACCTTCACAACTGCACCGTATTGAGTCTGAACCCCTTTGTGAAAATCTTTGAAGCAAGCAAACACATCACTTTTGTTTTTCATCAAATAAATCCAGGTCACACGAGAAAAACAATCAATGAAAGAGACAAAATATCGAAATCCATTCACAGTAGTTGTGGGACAAGGCCCCCATACATCTGAATGTACCAAGTCAAAAGCAAAAGAACTCTTACTACCAGAACTAGTATAAGAGCTCCTGGTATGTTTGCCTAACTCACACGCATCACACACCAGTTTTTCTTTATTAGCCTTTTCAAACAAAGGCGGATACAACCTACTCAAAACAGAAAAAGAAGAATGACCCAAGCGCCTATGATGAAGCAACAACAAGTCCTCCACACTCCTCCCAACTCCTCCAGCACCCTCTACAATGGATGAAAGGGCTGAGTCCATACCCTCTCTATCCATGTACCACAAGCCACTATGCCATGTGCCAGTCCCAAGTTGCCTGCCGGTCCCCTTCTCTTGGAAGATCACCTTTGGAATATCAAACAAAACAACACATTTTAGTTGTGATATAATGACACTTATGGATAAGAGATTCACAGAAAAGAAAGGAGCATGCAAAACATTAGACAGAGTCAAAATGTTGGTACATTTCACGGTACCCTTACCAACCACGGGTTGAGTCGTACCATCGGCAGTCTGAATGCTCTCTGGGACTACTAGGTGAGTATATGAAGAAAACTCCCTAGCAGCACCCGTCACATGTTGGGATGCACCAGAATCGACTATCCAATCTGGTGATCTAGTGGTGGATATAGAGGCAAGAGCAAGTGTATCACAAGTACCTGTGGCTGAGTGAGCAAAAGAAGCAACGTTACCCCTGGATGAAGATGAGGTGGATGCATCATCGACCACACCTTTCTGCTTTCTCCTAAGCAGCTGAGAATAAGCATCCAAGAGCGCCTGATCCTCCTCAGAGAGACTCACATCAGTCACACCCCCTTCTTCCTCTTCCTCTGCTACCATCAGATTTGCCCGGTAGCCCCCTCTTCCACCACCTCTGCGACCCCCACGGCCACGACCGCGACTCCCAGACTGTCCCCGTCCACCTGCATCTTTCTCCTTTGGTGGCTTAGGGCAAGCCTGTCTCAGGTGACCTATCTCACCACAGTTGTAGCACTGCCGAGTCTCGCCCTTGTACCCTGTGTTACCTGAGTTGGAGACTGCTAGTGCTGACTTCACCCCTGAAAGTCCAGCTGCACCAGACTGGAGCCTAATCCTGCTCTCCTCCTGTATCATGGCCGAGACTGCCTCATCGAATAAGGGAATCCTCGGCTGAGCCAGCAACATCGCGGCCCTTTGCTCAAACCCTGGCGCCAGACCCTGAAGAAACCCTATAGTCCTATCCTGCATGCAAAACTCATACAACTTGCACGCAGGATCACAACAACCTACCTGGGACCTGAGATGATCATGATCCACCCATAGGCACTCCAGCTCTGTGGCATACTCCTGCATAGTCCTCTCCCCCTGAACTGCCGCAGCGATCTCCCCTTTGATCTGATACACCCTCAGGTTGTTCCCCACTCCATCATAAGTCCTCTTTAGCTTCTCCCAGACATCCTTGACCCGATCTATGCCATCTACTGTGGATGCAATAGACGGAGTCATCGAACTCAGAAGCCAAATATACACTGTCATGTGAGTGGACTTCCACTCAGCCCTCGCTGGAGTACCCTCATCTGGCTCTTTCTTGTCCCCAGTCAAGTATCCCTCTAGGTCCTTTCCCTCTAGAGTGTACCTTACCCGACGCGACCAGCTCAGATACGAGGCTGGACCATCAAGTTTCCTATCAATCGGTGGAAGCTCCACCCTCTGCACTGGCCTCGGTGCACTCTCACTCGCAGCCACACTGAATGCTCGCATCAGCATCTGAAGCTCTGCGGCACTCAGCTTTGCCATGACCTCCTCCATTGGATTCTTGGCCTCCTCTGCCATTGATCCGACTCAGATCTACTTCTCTCACAACTTTCTAAGTTCGGATCCCTCCTACTTCTTCCATAGACCCGATCTTACACTCTCAAGATCTAGATCCAAATCATCTTCATTCTCTTCCTCTTCTTCTTAACTCGATCTTGATTTATCGCATCAAGATTTGAGTTCAAACCCGATCAAAACCGATCAAAACCGATCAACCCCTCATTCTCGGGTATCGTGGGGTATAGGCCCCCCATGCCGGCCAACTCAATCAACAATCAAACCCCCTTACCTTCAGTCTTAGAAGAGAGAGAGAAGCCAAGTGGAAGGTTGGAGGAAAGAAGCCGAGAAGAAGGAGGCGGAGTGGTGGCTATTAGCTAGGCGGAGGCGAGGTGGTGGCTGTCGGCTAGAAGGGGGTGGTGGTCGGCTGTGAGGAGTGGCTGTCGGCTGGAAGGAGTGGCGGCTAGGCGAAAACAACCACTAGATCGGCTAGGCGGAGTGGCCCGATCTGGATCGGCCAGGCGGAGGCAGCGGTGGCCTGGCGGCGGCGGTGTTGGCGGCGCCGGGAAGGAGCAGCCGCCAACTGTTTTGTGGCTAATTAACCTAATCCTAACCCTAATTTTTTTGGGCTCTCATACCAACTTGAAATGAGCCAAAAAGATTAATTCTTTATTCATGACTCCTTGGGGTATATATAGAGTTTACATCTTACAACCAAGTCCCTTGACTTCCTCTATATTCCTATTTTACGGATAGGTCCCTAAACTATATACAAATACCAACAGGAACCCACCCACAGGAAAGAGGAAATAAATCTGCTGTAAGTCACGGTCAGGCCGTGACTATTATTCTGATCTCAACCGTTCAAGTTTTTCATACACAAATTTTAATGAAGTAAATTTTTTATACATGAATCTCAACGACGATCAACGGTTAGAATTAGAATAATAGGTTCCTGTTATTCCTTGGAAATAACAACAGATTTGTTTCCAGGAGAGATGGTTCACGAAGTTTCTGACCCAACACAGAATCATCCTTTTTGAGTCATTTTATCAAATTTCATTTGACTGAGTGATGATCTGTCTCTGAGACTTTCATGACGGAAGTGTTAATGATATTTTTGTTTTTGTTTTTCTTATTAGTGGCGCGCATGCTAAGGTTTGAAAATACACTATTTTTTTTTTGAGATAAAACCAAAGATTAAATCGTTATAATTTTAAATATATTTTTCTAAAGTTTCAATTTTTTTACTACAAATATTATTTGAACCACTGAAAATATTATTTTTATTATTAAAATAAAGTCTTATTATAATTTTTCGTGTGAGCAAAGGACACCCGAATGAAATATGGACAAAATAAAGGTCCCACAGGATTTTGGGTCCGGATCCCAAGGGGTGCAAGATCTTGCACCCTGAAGATAAAATACACTATTTTCTTTTTGTGATGAAAGAGGATCTGTAGCCATGGCTAGATGAGCTCTGATACCATCTAAAATAACAGAGAGAGTAAGCTCGGATATGTTCGATTTATAGAATACAACTCTCTTAACAATCCTAACCTTGATTACTAATCTAACAAAGAGTAAGGTTTACAGCTTGCGTGATAGTAAAAGATAAAAGGAATAGTTCAATTTCTAGAAGAATCAGAACAGAGCAAAGGAATCATTCTGTTGCTAAATGAATCAGCATAGAGTCATTTGAAACCAGTTATGACTTATGACAATAATTGTACAAATTAACGATTCCCAAGAAAAAAATTGTCATCTGAATATTAGTTATTAATCAGTAGAGTCATGGAGGGTGTCAATATACAATTTAACCAAACAAATACTTTTTTTCTCATAATGAGATGCATTTCTATATGTTATGATATGTACAAGATTATTAAAAGATATTCTTTCTTCAAAACAAATTGAGCAATTTTTTTGTTAAAGCCTCCACTCCAACTAGTGTTTGTGTCTATGTATGTCGTAATTCTATGCATACAAGTATAATTAAACCAAATAACATTACATGCTTGACTCAGTCACAAGTGAGTTTGGTTAAATTATGTCCTTAATTAACTCATAAGTGAGTTTTGTCAAAATAAGTTTTACAACATGCATGGCCTTATTACTGTTTCTACTTTCAACAGCTCGAAATATCTTGCAACACATATGAACAAGTAGTTGAAGCCAGTTAAGATAGCAAAAACTGAGAACCATGGCTGAGGCCGCTATTCTCGCCGCCCTCAAGGTCACTGGAGATGCGCTAGCTAGCGAATTAGCAGAGCTAGTAGTCTCACAGACTTCCCATCTTGGCCTCACTTTTGCAAACCTCAAAGCAAGCATGAACAACATCAGTCGAGAACTACGGGTGATGAAGGGGTACCTTGATGAGATGAAGACAGATGACGAGGACAGTAAATCTCAAGCAGCTTGGATACAAGAGGTACAACAGTTAGCAAACCATATTGAAGATATTGTGGCTGAATTTGCACACTTGGTTGGTAACAACAAATTTGACGGAATATCGTTTTATGTGAGAACAATGGTAAAAAAGCCAAAGGTGTTCATTGCTTTAAAACGGATTGCTTCTGAACTGTCAGAAATAGAGAAAAGTCTAAAGCATCTAGCAGAACTAAAAGAGCGATGGGTGACAAGAAACACCAAAGTTCGCAAGAACTTAGACTACTCAAATGAGTATTCCCATATTGGAGCTGTCTCTGCTCATTTCATTGATGAAGATAATATTGTGGGAATCGAAGAAAATAGATTGGTGTTAACCAACTGGGTAATTTGTAAGATGCCACAACTCTCTCTGATATCAGTTTGGGGAATGGGTGGTGTAGGAAAAACTACATTGGTTACCAATGTTTTCAAGAGGGAAAGAAAAAACTTTGATTGTCATGCTTGGGTTTGCATATCTCAATCATATACCATTGAAAACATTCTACGGAATATAATCTCTGAAATGTGTAAGCATGAGCATAATATTCCTATAGACACAACTCACATGGATCTGAGAGAATTGAAAGAAAATTTAACGAATCTCTTGAAAGAAATGAAATATTTGATTGTTTTAGATGATATGTGGGATCCAAAAGCATTCCGGGATATAAGTGACACACTTATTGATAACCATCAAGGTAGCAGAATTGTAATAACTAGCAGAATGGCTGAGGTAGCTAACCTGGCTCCAGAAAGCAATAGGCTAGAACTAAAACCTTTGTCAAAAAAGGAATCGTGGGACTTGTTTTGTAGAAAGGCTTTTCATCTTGAAAAAAACCATGAATGTCCTCATCCCCTAGAAAAGTGGGCAAAAGAGATTGTTTCAAAGTGTGATGGTTTGCCACTGGCTCTTGTCTCCTTAGGTGGGGTATTGTCATTGTTTGATAAGATAGAATCTGAATGGAAGAGGGTATATGATCAACTTAGTTGGGAGCTAGACAACAACCCAAGTTTGGGTCCATTGAAGAATATTCTACTTCTAAGCTACCACTACCTTCCAAGATACCTAAAGAATTGTTTCTTATATTGTGGTTTATTTCCAGAAAATTCTTTGCTTGCAAGAAAAAGACTTATAAGGTTTTGGGTAGCTGAAGGCTTTATAGAACAAAAGGGAAGAAGCACATTAGAAGAGGTGGCAGAGGGATACCTCCAGGAGCTCATACACCGCAGCATGTTAGAAGTGGTAGAGAAAAATGCATCGGGTAGGGTGAAGAGGTGTCGAATGCATGATATATTGAGAGAATTGGCCATCTATTTATGTAGGAAAGAAAATTTCGGATTGCTACAAAAGAATAGCAAGACAGTAAATTTCAACACTTCCATTCGTCGTCTCTCAATAGTCAAACTAAGGGAGGAGATCAGCCATGATGTTTATTTACCACACCTCAGAACTTTTATGTCATTTGGTCCCACTGTACCCTCGTCTCTTTTGATATCTTTGATTTTGGACAAGTCAAGATATCTTGCTGTTTTAAATTTAGAAGGCCTGCTGATCAAAACTGTACCAGATGCAATTGGAGATTTGTTCAATCTCCGTTACCTAGGTCTGAGGGGCACGAAGGTGAAATTATTACCAAAATCTATTGAGAAACTTAAGAATTTGCAAACCCTGGATCTCATGGATTCTCAAATACAAAAACTACCTGATGGCATAGTAGAGCTAAAAAAATTGCGTCATCTCTTTGCTCAGGTAAAGGTTGATCCCACATATAGAACATTTCGAGCTCTTGCTGGAATCCCTTTGCCTAAGGGCATAGTTTACCTGAAAGAGTTGCAAACTCTTCAGGCCATGGAATCAAATGCTATTATTGTGCGAGAATTGGGAAATTTAACTCAGTTGAGAAGCTTCCGAATACTGAATGTGAAAGAAAACCACTCAGCAGAGTTATGCAGATCATTATCAAAGATGAGCTCCCTTTCCTACTTATCTATCTATGCAAGCAATGAAAATTATCTACTTCAATTAGAAGGTCTGAAATTCCCACCACAACTTCAGAAGTTAACTCTGTTTGGGCGTCTACAAGAACAGCTGCTAAAATCACCTTTGTTCCAAAATTCTGGCGAAGGTATTCAGACGCTAAGGCTCGGATGGTCTCAACTACAAGAAGATCCCCTGCCATCTCTTTCACATTTGAAAAACCTCACATGGTTGAACCTTCAAAAAGCATATAATGGCACAAAACTAAATTTTAAAGCCGACTGGTTCCCAAAACTAAAGTATCTGTCATTGAGGCAAATGCCTAATCTGGTTCAAGTGGAGATGGAGCAGGGCACCATGGTGATCCTTGAAATGATTCAGCTATGGGAACTGGAACAGCTAGTGGAGATCCCAAAGGGCATCGAGCACCTCATAAACCTCAAGTGGATGGTCTGCAAATACATGCCTGCTGGTTTTGGAGAATTGGCTAGTGGAATCCACCAGCTATTTCATTTCAGATGTCATGTTATCCAGCTGGCAGCCGATACCAAATAAATAAGGTTTGCCTGCATGTACTATCATTCTTTATTTTGCATTCTGAAACTTGTACTAGGTAATATTTGAGTCTGGTACTTGGAGAAAATTATGAATTAGCACCAACTAACCAAGTGCTAAAATGCATAAAAAAGCTTTTCTGTTGCTCATTATGCTTGCAACATAAAATGCACGAATTAGCTTACTTATTGATTGAATGAGAGTGGATCCTTTATGCTTGCAACAATTCCACCTAGCAATGCATATCTGTGTTTTTCTTCTGCAAGATGCACTCCCTTGCCATTCAATTTTCCATAACACATTGTTTTTGATGAGATTATGAGAATTAAAGAAACAGCAAATTAGACTGCTTTTGGTAACTTCCTTTATAGATCTATGTAATATGTTCCATTTTACCTAGAGGTGGCCTGGAACTAGCAAAATGTTTCTAATTTTTAAATCTTACATCCTTGTGAATACTCTGAAACTGATCAGCAGACCAACTGCAATCCCTTAATGCGATTTTCTGAAACTTACATTTATATGTTTTCATCCACTAGTTATTCTTCATGCAAGAGATTTCCATAAATAATATTTTTTTCAATTTAATATTATAAAACCTGGTTGTAAAGTAGTTTCTACTTTTAATTTTTAAGTTCCCATAAAACTCTTGGGTTGACAAAATATGTTGTCCATTTCATATCGCAGGCTCTTCAGACATTTATGCAGCATCTATCATTCCCAAGGGCAGTTGGAATGTTGTTGTTATGTAATAGATATTCCTTTTTTTTTTACCTTTTGTGGATTAATTTCTTTCAGTTTGAACCAAATAAAGTTGAGTCTCAGTTCCTCATTAAGGACCTTTGATTCTGAAATATAAACTTCCATTCTGAAAGCACTATTCAGGAACTTGGATTTAAGTTATCTGGTTTACACTTGCCTTGTGTATTATTTTCACTTTTGTGTTTGTAAGTTTAGGTGCACCATATGTACTAATACTATGGGCGCCTGTTATTGTGGTGCCTAATGAAAGTCTGTATGAAAACAATTTACTCTGGTAATACTTTCAGTTTAATGTCTAGAAAATATCCATTCACTTTTTTTATTACTATATTTGGTAATACCAAGAAGAAAAAAGTTACAACTGCTGGAAGGAAATCAGTTGCTATGAGCTTTGAAATGTAAGAAAAAAGTACCTCATATGGCTGCCTTAGCAGTTGGGTCTAATGCTGGTTTGGAAACCTGCTTGTTTTATTAGCTGTCTCTCTCATCAATAGGGTTGCGTCAAAATTTAACTGGGCCAAGGCTGCTTGAAAAGTAATTACCAAGGAACCAGTTTTAGTTATTAGTTCCTCATGGTACCTCTTTCTGTAATCTGTTATATTCATTACAGCAAGAACCAGTATCGCACAGCACAATGATCCATAATGAATGGTGATCTAAAATATGTCATTTCATGCAAAATGCCCAATACATAACCTGAACTGAAACCACAAGCAAAATAAAATTTGAAATTGGCTTACCAAAACAAAATTTGGCACTTTGTGGTTAGCTAAGTTAACAATAAAAATAATTATTATATATCGTATCCAATCCAGTCATTACTTAACTGCTACTTAAGATTCTAATGCCAACCTACTTGAACTGGGATATTGAGCCTAACAACAATTTGCACATTCATTTTGTAAAATTGCTGATTTTTTGTGCATTAAAGATAGTTTTTCTACAGAAATTATCATCTTCTTTTTCACAATAACAAAAACAATACCTATGAAAAAAAAAATGTTCTCGTGTACTCTTGGATGTTTTTTATTTCTTCATGTGCTTTCAAATGCTACATACTGGTAAATGCTCTAAACGTTAGCCTGTACAACAATCTGGTTTTTTGTAGGAACAAATAAAAGACATTTCTACATGCCCAGAATAATTGGCATTGGTCAATTAACTCTTTTTTTTTTTTAAATATGGCATTAGTCAAGGTCCAGTCCAGTCTAGTAGTGGCACAGAAAACTTGTGGTTGTTATACAATTAGCAGGGACACTATTCTTCTCTTTTTCTAGAGAATTTTGTCTGTGTGGGTTTAGGGATCTCAAATTAATTTAGCCAATTTCATTTGAATCCAGTCAATAGCCCCAGAGGTCAAAGCTTCTAGAAAGGTTAGGTTCCCTAGGATGTGACCAGACGGCACGTGGCATATTTAAATGGTAAGACTGGCACCAATTTGAATTATACTTTTTAAGGTCAGGATACTAACCAAAATTTCCTTTTTTCTAGAGGCATGGTAGAAGCTACCGGCTTACAAAGGATACTAACCAAAATATTCACATGGAAATTTCATCGAACACCTTCCATGCATTGAAATAGTAATTGGCTTCGCCTGTAAACTCTCATTACAATTGGTGACACTACAGCTAACCATCGCACTAACAGATTGCACGGACTTAATGCGAGAACTCTTGTGACAGATTGTAAGAACACAGAAGAGATAAACTGCCAATTACCTGAGGCCCCCTTTTCAGTTGGAAACCTTGGTGACCAAAGATAAATAGACGTGGATAAGGTTTGCAAATCTATCACTGTACCACATTCCGACTTTCCGAGTGAATTAGATTAGTGGCTGCTGTGATAGAGGATCGATCAGGATTCGCTAATTAGAAGAGTTGAAGCGCAACATATTCTTTTAGCTCGAGGCGGGGTTATAAGAACCAGCCTTTCACAAAAGAGAACGGAGCAGGTCCGATGCCCATCGGACCTGTTCAACGAGCATCATGACCGTCCGATCTAATTTAAGTTTGTGCGCACGAAAATTGAAGCAGACACGCACGAATTTTAAAGCATTCTACACGAAATTTAAAGCAAATCGACAGTGATTAAACCCATCGGACCTACTCTCAAGTGTTAACAAAAACACATGGTCTCTCGTAGTTCGAAATTCAGATAAGAAAAATTCTTTATTATAATAACAAAGATATTAAATAATTAGATGGCTTGATTTCTCTTTGCTCAAAAAATCTAGGCAGAGTTATAACTGTTAAGTGAAATTATCTCACAAAAATCATGATTTATGAGATCGCTAGAATGGAATTAACAAGAATTTTAGCTGGACATCAACTAAGCGTTAAGACTAACTCAACATGGTCAGAGGTAGTTCAAGGACCGAGTCCTTCTTTATTGATCCGATTATAATATTTGTTTATGGATTTAGAATTGAATTGATTAGATATGTCACTACAACAAAACCAGCTTTCAGAGACCGGCATCAGCGACCGATAGGGTCGCCGGTCGCTGAAGACACTAAAAAAAAATTATGATTAAAAATGTTAAAAATTTCGGCGACCAACCCTTCTGCGACCGGCGCATGTAGCCTTCAGCGACCGATTAGTCCCGGTCGCCGATGGGTATCCCTAAATCTCTCTCCGTCCCGCCAAAGTCTTTCTTTTCTCTCTCTGTGTCCCGCGTTTAATTTGTTTTAGGTTTAGCCACTGCCGCCCGAGCCGCTGCCGCCTGATCTCGCTGTCTCCGCTACCCCCTCTCTGTCACTCTATTCTCTCCACTCTTACCGCTCACTCACTCTCTCTCTCTTTTTCCTTCGCTGTCACTATCTTCTCCCCGCTACCCCCTCTCTGTCACTCTCTTCTCTCCGCTACCCCCGCTGCCGCCTGAGAACCATATCTCTCTCTCTCTCGTTTCTGTTGGCCTTGTTGCCTGCGATACTCAAAACTCTAGGGTTTTGTGTGCTTGTGTTTGTGATCGGTTGCCTTTGGCGCTTTGCTTGCTGATTTTCGGGTGCCTAGCGGAGCCTCTTGCGATTTCTCCTCTTTCAGGTAATTCTTGTGCACACTCCCTTTTAGTTGATCGTGTGTTTTCTGTGATTTATAATATTGGATTGACGTCTCGCGCGGGTTGTTGATTTTCCCGGCTTGACAATTGTCGAAATTTGGGGACTTTCTTTGGGGTTGTTGCTTGCGGGTTGGCTCTGTTGCCTTACTGGTACCGTTACCAGTACCGGCCTTTTTGTTGCTAGTAACCTTACTAGTACCAGTACTGTACTAGTAACCTTACCAGTACCAGTATCGGTACCAGTACCAGTATCGGTACCAGTACCAGTACCAGTGGTGGTTGCTTATAACAATATCTTATCTTAGTGGAACGAGCTCTTATCAATGGCAACCGCAGAGGTAAAGGAAAAAGAAAAGGTGCATGTTTGGTTGCCTTGGGACTATGATTATGCAAAGCATATTCTTTCATGGGCACTCAACCATTTTCCAAAGGATGAAACTCAAATTGTTGCCACTTTCACCATCTCTACCAATTATCCAGGTTGCAATCATTTTCATTTTCAAACATTTTCTAATTTACCCATAAAATATTAATGTTAATTGGTTCTGCTAAATTCTGAAATTCTGAAATTACCCAGAAAAGATTAATGTTAATTGGTTCCAATCCTTATCTTGATTCCTTTTCTGGTAGTAAATGGAAGCTTAATTATCTCATTGATAACCAATTTTATGTACCAGAAGAGTTCAAAAAATTAAACAAGTCCTGCTGTTTTTAAATCTCATTCTCATGCAATTGTTTCAATTCTGAAACAGATGATAAACTCAATAGATGGAGGGAGATATGCAATAAAACTCTAGACAAACATCTCGCTCAGTGTGCAATACACAAGGTCAAATTTATTTTTAATTAATTAACTTCAGAAAGTTAATATACACTAATGCATGTGTCCACTGTTTCACTTGAATGCAGTTTAAAGCAGAGAAATTGATACACGAGAAGGGTGATAGTCTTGTAAAAGGGATTTTAGAGCTGATTGACTTAAGGGTGATCAAGAATCTTGTAATGGACGTTTCTCCACACAGGTATAATTTGAGTTTACCTGTGACAATTGCAAATCCTTAGTAACAAAAAATTTGGAAAATGGAAGATTTCCTCGGTGTTGATTTCTTGCACCTTTTCAAATGCAGTGAACCAGAGATTATGGTGTTGATTTCGGGCATTTGAACCAGAGATTATGGTAAAAAATTTCACACTATTCTGTCTCCTTATTGAATGAAAATAAAAATTGAAATGCAGAACCTATTTCTTATGGTCTTATGGATGTTTTGATCTGAAGGGTTCGACAAATGGAGCTGCTTTCAAGACTACCAGCACTGGTTCTAGTGACCAATCCCAATCGCAGTATCAGTCACAATCACAACCTAGTTAGTAGATATGATTTTTTTTCATAAAAAAAAGGCAGATATAATTTTTTTTGTCATTGATTTGTAGGTTTGTAGTTGGATTTTTCTCCTAGTGTAATCAAGGTCGCTTGATTGTTCCTTTTTTTTCTTCATTTGTATCTTATAATGAACGCTGATACTTGAAATAGGTGGCGGGGCACCTTTCTTATCAGTTGATGCATTTGTATTATGTGTATGTATCGATGTTTTGTTTGTATGTTTATGTTGTATGTTGGTACGTGTCGTACTAATTATTAAATGGTGCAAATTTAAATAATAAAAAAAATTCCAAAAACCTGACGGGTGAGAATCTGCTGCGATCCGGGTACTGTGAACAGTACCCTGCAATCCCTGCTTTTCCAAATCCAGCTGTCGAATTGTTTCGAGATGCGTGCACATAAAAACCAGCTGTTTTGAGATGCATGCACTAAAACGTTGGACGGCTGGATTTAGAAAAGCAGGGATTGCAGGGTTACTGTGCTCAATATTCGGATCGCAGCAGATCTCAATCCAAACCTGACAGAAGACTTTCTGCGACCGGTCTTAAGTATCACCGACTGTTATATTTGGTCGCAGATACCTTTTTCTTGACGTCAGAAAAAAACAACAGCGACCAAAAAAAAGTGGTCGCAAAAACAGTATCAGCGACCGGGTGACGTCATTCAGCGACCGGTGACGTCATCAGAAGAGTATCAGCGACAAGGCTTACAGCGACCGGGGTTTCAGCGACCGGTTTTGACTTTCTGCGACCGGATCGCATATCAGCGACCGGCGCCAATACTATCAGCGACCGGAATTCCGGTCGCTGATAGTCCTTTTTGCTGTAGTGTGTATTGAATTTTAATTACTTCGACAAGATAATATCAACTATCTACAAAGCTCTATTTAAGGCAAGACAAATATAATGGAAGGGACCATCAACAACCTTCTACAGAAATGAGAAACATGAAAAAAAGTGCCGTGATCAAGTTAAATTTTTCACGTGATGTGTCATGCCGTAACTAAAATGTCAAGAGGTGGTCACGCCACATGAGTCACGCCGTGCCCAAACGTGTCATGACCAAACGTGACTCGCGTGACCACTTAATCATAATTTAGGTTAGTTTATTAAAGATTTACCCTTTGATCAAGATCTAGTGGTCCTAATTACACGTGACTCACGTGATCACGTGCCGTGCCAAATTTTCTAAAGATAGTCACGGCACGCGAATCATCACGGAACAGGACACACGAGTTGACACGTAACTGACACGTGTACCATGCCATTCCGTACCATTCCGTGACGAAACCGGCTCCGCCATGCCATTTTTTCCCACTCTAACTACAGCCCAATATTATTTTGTCCAATATTTTCAGCTTAAAAGGCTTGACAACATTGTCTACTTTTTGAATGTGTATACTAAGTCATATTGCACGTATGCATTCATCTATGCAAAAAGAGTTGAATCTTTTATTTTTGTAAGTAGAGAAATAAATAAACTGAACGTAAGGCTCTGAACACGTGGTCATGAGTCCCTTGTCAATTGTAATAGTTTTATTATATATACTTTGAAAAAAAAAATAGCTTTGTTGTTTGAATGTATATGAAATCAGTTTAACTACTAAACGCACATATTTAAAATTATACATATAGTTGTCAAACTTATTAGATCAAATTTGTTGTTATTAAAAATTAAAAATTAAACTAATAAATTATAAATGCATGCAAATATTTGACAAGGTGCATTGATACGTGCAGGCGTGCAGCTTGCGTACAAGAATATATATATATATATATATATGAGGAGGGTTCAAATGCCTCAATTTTTCATGCCTCTATTTTTTAAAACTTTAATAACTCAAAATTTAAAACTTAAAAGTCAAAATAAAACCGTTGGATATGATCTATATCATTTTATCTATGCACGCGTAAAAAATTATGACATTTCAATTTTGTTTTGGTTGTCATCAAGAGCTTGTAAAAAACGTACTAATGTGGATAATTTCTAGACGTTGATTTTTCAACTTATTGATTCACATAAAAACAAAATCAAAATGTGATAATTTTTTATGAGCACATAGATAAAATGATGTAGATCATATCCAACGGTTTTATTTTGACTTTTAAGTTTTAAATTTTGAGTTATTAAAGTTTTAAAAATGGAGGCATGGTGGAGGCATGAAAAATGGAGGCATTGGAACCCTCCTCTATATATATATAGAGTATGGCTAATGTGCTTCCTCTAGAACTTCGGCCTCGTGCTTCCGGGGGCATATCTTAGTGTTTGATGTTCAAACAACAAATTCAAACCGTTAGATGTTCAATCTATATTAAAATGTACTTGGAGACCAAATTTACATTTTTTGGAATTTTTTTACTATTTATTAAGCCACTTTGAAAATTCCAGATCCGGGTGAACAGTAAAAACAGTCTGGACCATATGATCTGGAATTTTCAAAGTGGCTTAATAAATAGTAAAAAAATTCCAAAAAATGTAAAATTTAGTCTCCAAACAGATTTTAATATAGAGATCACATCTAACGGTTTGCATTTGTTGTTTGAACATCAAACACTAAGATATGCCCCCGGAAGCATATCGCTGAAGTTCTAGAGGAAGCACGTTAGCCATACTCTCTCTATATATATATATATAGATATTGGCTAATGTGCTAACGTTATAACTTCGGCCGAAGTTATAAATAGTCGTTTATTAGTTTTTAAAATCCAAACAACCGATCCGAACCGTTCAACTTTTTCTAAATATTGAAATGTGCTTGGAGACCAAATTTTACATTTTTTGGAATTTTTTTACTATTTATTAAGCCACTTTGAAAATCACAGATCTGCTGTGAATAGTAAAAAACAACAAAATTTTCTGGACCACCGGATCAGAATTTCCAAAGTGGCTTAATAAATAGCAAAAAAATTCCAAAAAATGTAAAATTTGGTCTCCAAGCACATTTCAATATAGAGAACATGTTGAACGGTTCGGATGGGTTGTTTGGATTTTAAAATTGCAAAAACGACCCGTTAGAACTTCGGGCCGAAGTTCTAACGTTATTACATTAGCCATTCTCTCTATATATATATATATAGAGAGATTGGCTAATGTAATAACGTTAGAACTTCGGCCCGAAGTTCTAACGGGTCGTTTTTGCAATTTTAAAATCCAAACAACCCATCCGAACCGTTCAACATGTTCTCTATATTGAAATGTGCTTGGAGACCAAATTTTACATTTTTTGGAATTTTTTTGCTATTTATTAAGCCACTTTGAAAATTCTGATCCGGTGGTCCAGAAAATTTGGCTGTTTTTTACTGTTCACCGTTGGATCAGAAACTTTCAAAGTGGCTTAATAAATAGCAAAAAAATTCCAAAAAATGTAAAATTTGGTCTCCAAGCACATTTCAATATAGAGAACATGTTGAACGGTTCGGATGGGTTGTTTGGATTTTGAAATTGCAAAAACGACCCGTTAGAACTTCGGCCGAAGTTCTAACGTTATTACATTAGCCAATCTCTATATATATATATATATAATCTGGCTAATATGCTACGCGTATATAAGGGCCCCTCCGTGCTACGGCTCACTTTTTGAGTTTTCAAAATCCTAATGGTCGATCCGAACCGTTCAACATGATCTCCATATGAATATGTACTTGCAAACCAAATTTTACATTTTTTAGAATTTTTTTACTATTTATTAAGCCACTTTGAAAATCGCTGATCCAATGGTCCAGAAAAGTTTACTGTTGTGTACAAATTAGTGTTTTTTCAAAGTGGCTTAATAAATAGTAAAAAAATTCTAAAAAATGTAAAATTTGGTTTGCAAGTACATATTCATATGGAGATCATGTTGAACGGTTCAGATCGACCGTTAGGATTTTGAAAACTCAAAAAGTGAGCCGTAGCACGGAGGGCCTTATATACGCGTAGCACCGTAGCACTGTCATATATATATATATAGTATGGCTAACATGCTTCCTCTAGCATTTCGGCCTCGTGCTTCCGAGGGCATATTTTAGTGTTTGATGTTCAAACAACAAATTCAAACCGTTAGATGTGATCTCTATATTAAAATCTGCTTGGAGACCAAATTTTACATTTTTTGGAATTTTTTTACTATTTATTAAGCCACTTTGAAAATCGCTGATCCGGTGGTCCAGACTATTTTTACTGTTCACCCGGATCTGGAATTTTCAAAGTGGCTTGATAAATAGTAAAAAAATTCCAAAAAATGTAAAATTTGGTCTCCAAGTACATTTTAATATAGATTGAACATCTAATGGTTTGAATTTGTTGTTTGAACATCAAACACTAAGATATGCCCCCGGAAGCACGAGGCTGAAGTTCTAGAGGAAACACATTAGCCATACTCTATATATATATATATATATATAGAGTAAGGCTACCGTGCTTTGCAAAGTAAACCAGCCATTTTACTTCGGGTTTAGGGCTGTTGGATCTGCTTCAATAATCGTGCAGATCAATCCGATCGGATCAAAAAATTGTCGCTGAATTCATATTTTCTGGCTGTCCAGTAACTGGACCTGTCCAGTGGAGTAAACCCTCCCCAAACCCCAGCCCGACCCCCCTCTTTCTCTCTCACCTGATTTCTCCCCGTCGCCACCTAAACCTAATCGCACCTCCCCGTCGCCCAAACCTAATCGCTGCAGCTTTCGGCGCCACCTACTCTCGGCGCTTCTCTCCTCTTGGCACCACGTTCTTTCCGCTACTCTCTTTCTCCAGCAAGTCCTCTCTCATCTCTCTCTCGTGTTGGCATCAGGAACTGCTCCTCTCTCTCTTGTGTGCTTGCGACAGGAACCACTCCTCTCGTGTTGGCATCAGGAACCGCTCCTCTCTCTCTCGTGTTGGCATCAGGAACCGCCCAAATTTGGGTATGTATCTCTGATCTTATCCTAACCAGTATGCTTAGTTTTATTGTATCCAGTGTATTAATTATTTACTAATTTCAATTTCCATTCAGTGTACTAATTATTTACTCAACTTCAATTTCCATTCATCAGTTCTACTGTCTATGATCAATTTTGTTTACTTGTTTTGAGGAAAAGCCCTTAAAAATGTAATAACAAAAAGTTCAAGGGCCTTTACGTAAAAAGTTCAAGGGCCCTTAAAAATGTAATAACAAAGGAAATCTCCTAAAGCAGAAAGCCACTAATAACCTGATTGTGCATATCTTGCATATCTCTACATATCTTACAATATCGTGTAGCCATTATATTACTAATCTTAACAAATCATGAACTCAAAATTTTCGTTTCCGTTTTCTCAAAACTAACATATAAATAATAAACTCAAAATTTTGGTAAGCTACTGGCTTGACCTCTAATAGACTTGAATTCAAACTCTATTTTCAAATTTACCTGTCGCAAGCACACAAGAGAGAGAGAGGAGCGGTTCCTGATGCCAACACGAGAGAGAGATGAGAGAGGACTTGCTGGAGAAAGAGAGTAGCGGAAAGAACGTGGTGCCAAGAGGAGAGAAGCGCCGAGAGAAGGTGGCGCCGAAAGCTACAGCGATTAGGTTTGGGCGACGGGGAGGTGCGATTTAGGTTTAGGTGGCGACGGGGAGAATCTCGTGAGAGAGAAAGAGGGGGGTCGGGCTGGGGTTTGGGGAGGGTTTACTCCACTGGACAGGTCCAGTTACTGGACAGCCAGAAAATATGAATTCAGCGACAATTTTTTGATCCGATCGGATTGATCTGCACGATTATTGAAGCAGATCCAACAGCCCTAAACCCGAAGTAAAATGGCTGGTTTACTTTGCAAAGCACGGTAGCCTTACTCTATATATATATATATATATATATATATATATATATAGAGAGAGAGTGGCTAATATCAAAACGTTTGTTCCTAGCCCCCGGTGCAACCAAGTTGTTTTCGGATTTTCAAAGTCCAAACGGTCGATCCGAACCGTTCAACATGTTCTCTATATTGAAATGTGCTTGGAGACTAAATTTTATATTTTTTGGAATTTTTTTGCTATTTATTAAGCCACTTTGAAAATTGCTGATCACATGGTCCAGAATTTAGTTGCACTGTTTTTACTGTTCACGCGGATCAGCAAATTTCAAAGTGGCTTAATAAATAGCAAAAAAATTCCAAAAAATGTAAAATTTGGTCTCCAAGCATATTTTAATATAGATTAAACATCTAACGGTTCGAATCAACCGTTTGGACTTTGAAAACCCAAAAACAACTTGGTTGCACCGGAGGCTAGGAACAAACGTTTTGATATTAGCCACTCTATATATATATATATATATATGAGAATGGCTAATATACAAACGTTTGTTCCTGGACTCAGGAACAAACGATTCGGTTCTCCGATTTTCGAAGTCCAAACAGTCGATCCAAACCGTTAGATATTTAATCTATATTAAAATGTGCTTGGAGACCAAATTTTACATTTTTTGGAATTTTTTTACTATTTATTAAGCTGGTTTGAAAACCGCTGTTTTTCAATGCTGCAGAAATTTAATAAAAACAGCGGTTTTCAAACCAGCTTAATAAATAGTAAAAAAATTCCAAAAAATGTAAAATTTGGTCTCCAAGCACATTTTAATATAGATTGAATATCTAACGGTTTGGATCGACTGTTTGAACTTTGAAAATCAGAGAACCAAATCGTTTGTTCCTGACCCCAGGAACAAACGTTTGTATATTAGCCATTCTCTATATATATATATATAGAGTGGCTAATATCAAAACGTTTGTTCCTAGCTCCCGGTGCAACCAAGTTGTTTTCGGGTTTTCAAAGTTCAAACGGTCGATCCGAACAGTTCAACATGTTCTCTATATTGAAATGTGCTTGGAGACTAAATTTTACATTTTTTGGAATTTTTTTACTATTTATTAAGCCACTTTGAAAATTGCTGATCCGGGTGAACAGTAAAAACAGTGCAACTAAATTCTGGACCATGTGATCAGCAATTTTCAAAGTGGCTTAATAAATAGCAAAAAAATTCCAAAAAATATAAAATTTAGTCTCCAAGCACATTTCAATATAGAGAACATGTTGAACGGTTCGGATCGACCGTTTGGACTTTGAAAACCCAAAAATGACTTGGTTGCACCGGGGGCTAGGAATAAACGTTTTGATATTAGCCACTATATATATATATAGAGAATGGCTAACATACAAACGTTTGTTCCTGGGCTCAGGAACAAACGATTTGGTTCTCCGATTTTCAAAGTCCAAACAACAAATCTAAACCGTTAGATGTTCAATCTATATTAAAATCTACTTGGAGACCAAATTTTACATTTTTTGGAATTTTTTTACTATTTATTAAGCTGGTTTGAAAACCGCTGTTTTTCAATGCTGCAGAAATTTAATAAAAACAGCGGTTTTCAAACCAGCTTAATAAATAGTAAAAAAATTCCAAAAAATGTAAAATTTGGTCTCCAAGTATATTTTAATATAGATTGAACATCTAACGGTTTAGATTTGTTGTTTGGACTTTAAAAATCGGAGAACCAAATCGTTTGTTCCTGAGTCCAGGAACAAACGTTTGTACGTTAGCCATTCTCTATATATATATATATATATGAGAATGGCTAACGTACAAACGTTTGTTTCTGGGCTCAGGAACAAACGATTTGGTTCTCCGATTTTCGAAGTCCAAACAGTCGATCCAAACCATTAGATATTTAATCTATATTAAAATGTGCTTGGAGACCAAATTTTACATTTTTTTGGAATTTTTTTACTATTTATTAAGCTGGTTTGAAAGCCGCTGTTTTTCAATGCTGCAGAAATTTAATAAAAACAGTGGTTTTCAAACCAGCTTAATAAATAGTAAAAAAATTCCAAAAAATGTAAAATTTGGTCTCCAAGCACATTTTAATATAGATTGAATATCTAACGGTTTAGATTGACTGTTTGGACTTTAAAAATCAGAGAACCAAATCGTTTGTTCCTGAGCCCAGGAACAAACGTTTGTATATTAGCCATTCTCTCTATATATATATATATATATATATATACATGGTAGAACTAGGGTGTTCTTAAGTTCACCAAGCCCCTTGGTGAACTCAAGTCTAAAACCTATCGGATCGGCTTCAAACGACTAATCCGAACCGTTGAAACCCGCCTACCTTACGAGTGATGCGTATACATGTAAAAATTTTGTACTTTTGAATTAGTTTAGGATAAAATCAAGCGGTCAAAATTAGAAGGTTAACAAATTAATTTTAATGCATTCTGACATTTTTTGACCACTTGACTCTATGCAAAATTAATTTCAAAATTAAAATTTTTTGCATGTAGACACATCACTCGTAAGGTAGACGGGTTTCAACGTTCAGATTCGTCGTTTGAAGCCGATCCGATAGGTTTTAGACTTGATTCACCAAGGACTTGGTGAACTCAAGAGCACCCTAGTTCTACCCTCTCTCTCTATATATATATATATAGAGTATGGCTAAATTGCTGCCGGCAGCATTCTGGCCAGGTGCTGCCGGGGGCAATTCGGTCATTTCCGGTGTTCAAACAACAAATTTTTTTTATACAGATATGTTCTAAATATTAAAATCTACTTGGAGACC
The DNA here is from genome assembly GCA_011114355.1 of Carex littledalei. NCBI lineage: Eukaryota > Viridiplantae > Streptophyta > Magnoliopsida > Poales > Cyperaceae > Carex > Carex littledalei. The sequence continues at coordinate 13,213,681 of CM022082.1, forward strand.
AAATTTTACATTTTTTGGAATTTTTTAGCTATTTATTAGGCCACTTTGAAATTGGCTGATCCGGGTGAACAGTGCACCAAAATTCTGGACCATGTGATCTGGAATTTTCAAAGTGGCTTAATAAATAGTAAAAAAATTCCAAAAAATGTAAAATTTGGTCTCCAAGTAGATTTTAATATTTAGAACACGTTGAACGGTTCGGATTTTCTGTTTGAACAACAGAATGACCGAAATGCCCCCGGCAGCACCTCGCCGAAGTGCTGCCGGCAGCAACTTAGCCATACTCATATATATATATATATATATATATAGGACAGTGCTACCGTGCTACGCGTAGCATAGAGCCACTCCGTGCTACGGCTCACTTTTTTATTTTTCAAAATCCTAACGGTCAATCTGAACCGTTCAACATGATCTTCATATTAATATGTACTTGCAAACCAAATTTTACATTTTTTAGAATTTTTTTACTATTTATTAAGCCACTTTGAAAAAACACTAATTTGTACATAACAGTAAAATCTGTTGGACCATTGGATCAGCGATTTTCAATGTGGCTTAATAAATAGTAAAAAAATTCTAAAAAATGTAAAATTTGGTTTGCAAGTCCATATTCATATGGAGATCATGTTGAACGGTTCGGATCGACCGTTAGGATTTTGAAAACTCAAAAAATGAGCCGTAGCACGGAGAGGCTCTATGCTACGCGTAGCATATTAGCAAAATCCATATATATATATATAGAGTGGCTAATATCAAAACGTTTGTTCCTAGCCCCCGGTGCAACCAAGTTGTTTTCGGGATTTCAAAATCGAAATGGTCGATCCAAACCGTTCAACATGATCTTTATATTGAAATATGCTTGGAGACTAAATTTTACATTTTTTGGAATTTTTTTGCTATTTTTTAAGCCACTTTGAAAATTGCTGATCACATGGTCCAGAATTTAGTTGCACTGTTTTTACTGTTCACCCGGATCAGCAATTTTCAAAGTGGCTTAATAAATAGTAAAAAAATTCCAAAAAATGTAAAATTTAGTCTCCAAGCATATTTCAATATAAAGAACATGTTGAACGGTTCGGATCGACCGTTTGGACTTTGAAAACCCGAAAACAACTTGGTTGCACCGGGGGCCAGGAACAAACGTTTTGATATTAGCCACTCTCTCTCTATATATATATATATATATATATATATAGAATTGAGCTATGCTACTACATGGAGTAAAACGCGTTGGTGCTCCACGCCGCTATATTTTTATTTTGAAAGTCCAAATGACCGATCCGAACCGCTCAACATGATCTCCATATTGAAATGTGCTTGGAGACCAAATTTTACATTTTTTAGAATTTTTTTACTATTTATTAAGCCACTTTGAAAATCACTGATCCGGCAGTCCAGAATTTTTTACTGTTTTTCACTGTTCACCCGGATTTTCAGATTTTCAAAGTGGCTTAATAAATAGTAAAAAAATTCTAAAAAATGTAAAATTTGGTCTCCAAGCACATTTCAATATGGAGATCATGTTGAGCGGTTCGGATCGGTCGTTTGGACTTTCAAAATAAAATACGGCGTGAAGTACAAACGCGTTTTACTCCATGTAGTAGCATAGAGTTGCAGAAAGTTTGGGCCGCAGAAGATCAAATCGGTAGGTTCACAAAAAAGATGCAAGAATAGGCTGGTAAAATAAATCGGTATCTTGACCAAAATAAATAAATAAATCGGTATCCACACCAGGAGTCTCTTATCTAGTCACCGGGATTTTGATTGAATCTCCAACATATTCTCACAAAAAAATTGTGGCCACAGAGATATTTTGCATGATTTATCATGTATTTATTGCTTGATTTTTATTTAAGTATCTTCTAAAACTTACGGACAGGTATTGTTGCTTCTAGAAAAAAAGTAAAAGGTAGTTAGCCTATATATATTTCTAACTTGATATTTTGAGATAAAATCTGATAAAATATTTTTAATTAATCATATTTGCACGAGTTTATAAATTTTGAAATAAGATATTAGAAAAAATCAATAAAATTATATGTATGTTTTGAATAATGTAATTATAGATAAACCGAATAAGAAAGGTTTGGATAGATCCCACTTATGGACAAAGTGAAAGTCGATTTCTATATTTCCAATTTCTATATTTTTAGCCTACATTGGATTTGATTCTAGGTAAGTTGCTATAGTGTTGTCGCATCAAAGAACCGGTGAGATTAACAAAGACAAATATTGAAACTCGGTGAGTAAGAATTGTATCTAAGCAATTTCGGCAATTATAAAAGAGCTAAGCTTCGATACTCGGATTCCATGCTTGAGCATGCTACCGTGGGTTGTTTCTTGCAACTCTACTTTGAACCGAGATAGATACAAAATCAGGAAGTGGAACGTAGGTCGTCGGGTTATCGATTTGACCCAATCAGCATCAATTTTTAAAATTTAAATAAGTATAGTGTTATAAATTTTAATATTATATATAAATTCATAATCTTATATAGAATTACGTTCATAATATATATTTCTAAGAATAGTGAAAGGATTTTAGTTTTTAATAATATCATATTAAATTGTTTATATGACAAGCTAGCTAAACCGTAAATAATCAAAACTTCTTTTAAAATCTATTTGGTGAATGGATGGTGCTGGAAAAAAAAAAAACTCTTGTACTAATGAGAAAAAAAATATTGAATTTAATTGTTATGAATGAATCAATATCACTTAATCTTATATAATGCATAATCTTCTCCAAAATATAATATCTAAACTTTGTAATAATATAATTGACATTTGCAACATAATTCTCAAATGATTAAAATAAATTGTGAGGGATCGAGAAAAAAGATTTAATTACTTTAGATGATATATGAGATCTAAAATCATTTCACGATATTGGTGACACAATTATTAATAACCATAGATGGAGCCATAGTATGCAATTATGCATGCTCCGAAAAAGTTACCTACTGTATAGTTCTCTACTTTGAAAATACTGCTCTGGATTTCATGTTGTCTTAGTCTCAATAACTAACCTCAAATATATATATGGGAACAACCCTTTTTGTTTTAATGAACAGCAGTGTGAGTATCAAGTTTCGCCTAATCTGTAATAGAAATTAATTCACACGAATTTTGTTGCCCGGTACAATGTTCTTCAGCATAGTTTTGCTGCACAATTCGAACCAGCTTCAGGAATATCGGCTGCAATTCGAGTTAGCCATGTTTTATCGAACACCTTGTGTGTATTGGAATGGATCCATCTTGCCAACAAATTAACTAGTAATTAATACCCATAACAACCCGAACCCGAAAGGACTGTCATTACAAACGGCCATGCATCCACCATATATATATTCCTTTTACCAGATTGTACGGCGCAGGAAGGAAGTTGTGTAACATCTCATGCACGACAGACCAACCAACTCGTGTAAAGAATCTGGAATTCACATTTTTCATATCTTGTATGCCTACGAACTTGATGCAAAAATGTTTTTTATGCGCATTTTAACAAAAGGCATTTAACACCTCCTTCCAGCACCACCTCTGTAACACCCTTATTTGCTCGATACAAATTAAACCAGCTTCAGAAATATAAATTCGCACACACCAAAGACAGACCCCAAATAATCTACGCTAATGGATAACATAATAACTCTACATTAATAATGGGCCTTTTTTAATGACCTATGGCCTGTTTAAATCATTCATTCCCATACAAACATATCTATGCCTCAAGACTGGGTGATTATGGGGCAGGGAAGAGATCTGAGCTGTATGTTGATATGGATTGTCTATTTCGTGTCAATGTTGGCTATGTAATCAACCGTGCAGCGAATGGAAATTATAGTATCAAGTATCTGTGGAAGTGAGCTGGAATAGGCGCCAAATAAGGAAGAAGATCTGTAGAGGCGCCTATGAGGGAATGATTAATCATTTACATATTACTTTCTCTATTTCTAGATTGTGTATCTTTTACTTTCTCTATTTCTAGATTGAGTATCCTGTACATATTTCTTTCTCTATTAATCGGCCTTCCTATGTTCTATAAGGGGAGAGTCTCTCTGTGTAAGAATTATCATAAAAGAAATAAAAAGAAAAGGGTGTGTGTGTGGTGGTGGATGTAGGTACGAATTGTGCCGAACCACGTTAAATTCATGTGTTTATTTATGTGATTGATTCTGTTGACATGGTATCAGAGCACCAAGGTTGAAGATTCTGAGGTGCCGCCACTTTTAACCCTCCGCAAACCGCCAACATAGAACCCCTGAACCAGTCTTGACCTAGATCGGTTACCTGACCACCATGACTCCGTCTACATCACCAAAGAAACACCCCGAACAGCCTGATGCACTTACCCTGATGGAAAGACTCGCACAACTACTATCACAGCCTCTACCAGTACCTCCACCATCCGTACCAGCACACGATACTGGAATCCCACCCATCTCTGTTCGCCTCAATGGACAGAATTATGGGTTGTGGGTTCAAGTAGTAGAGATGCAGCTAGCAAGCAAGGACAAAACCGGTTACATTGATGGCAGCCTTGTTCCTCCTCCTGAGAATGATGCGAGATACAGGAGGTGGAAAGTTGAAGACTCCACTGTCAAGGGTTGGTTGATCAACTCTATGGACCCGGCCTTGATCAGTAACTTCATACGATTTCCCAGCGCAAGGGAGGTGTGGAAGGCAGTTACTACATCTTACTCTGATGGCAATGACAAATCTCAGGTATACAACCTTAAACGAAAAGTGGCTCGACTTAAACAATCGGGTAAACCCATTGAAGAATACTATAACCTGTTACAAGAACTTTGGCAAGAGATCGATTTCCGACGACCAAACCCAATGAAATATGCTGTAGATGTGGAGAAGTATAACTCTATTATTCAAGAAGATAGAGTATACCTCTTCCTTGATGGTCTTGATGACCGGTTGGACAGCGTGAGGGCAGAAGTAATTCGCATGACCCCGTTTCCCACTGTCGAGGAGGCATTTTCCAGGGTAAGGCAAGAAGAAACAAGGCAAAGTGTTATGCTCAATAAGGAGGAGACCTCTCCAATGGCGATGCTAGTCAAAGAGAGAGGGCGGCCAGAAGAGAGGGCTCCAGTTGAGGCCAACCTGACCCTATCAAAACCGAACCAACATCATTACCAGCCGAACCAGAACTACTCACGGCCTCCTCCTACTAGACCTTGCACCCACTGTGGCGGTGCCAAACACACCAAAGAGAACTGTTTCAAGTTGAAGGGGTATCCCGATTGGTACAAAGACCTAAAGAAGAAGAAGCAGCAGACCTATGATGGAAACAGGGGCAAGGCCGCACTTGCGTCGGGTGGTAATGTTTCTTTAGTCCCTTTAGTTGATGGTGAGAAAGTAAAATCTGATGAAGGTAATTATCTCTGTAGTAATAATATACACACAGGCTTCGGATTTAATACTTGTGAAAAAAATTGTGAAAATTGGGTAATCGACTCAGGAGCGTCAGACCATATGACGTTCTCAAAAACAGACTTAGTGGAATATACAGAACCTAGAAAAAGAGAAATTGTGAATGCAAATGGAAAATCAAGTCCAGTAACAGGTGCTGGAACTGTGTGTATATCCCCCTCTATGAATCTGACAAATACTCTTCTGGTTCCGACTCTCTCCACCAAACTGCTGTCGGTGGGGCAACTATGTGAAGATCTTAATTGTGCAGTACTAATGTACCCGAATTTCTGTCTATTTCAGGATATCCTCACGAAGGAGATTATTGGGTGTGGTGAAAAAAGGGGGAGGTTGTATCACCTGGAAGATATGAATGGTGCTATTGCTTGTAGTGTTTCTGGTTTGTCCACTAGTAGTAAAAATAAAGTGCTAATTTGGCACAAACGGTTAGGTCACCCTTCATTTGGTTATATGAAGAGATTGTTTCCTGCATTGTTTGAGAATTGTGGTAATTTTAAATTTGAATGTGAAGCCTGTATTAAGGCTAAAAGCCATCGGGTTCCATATCCGAACAGTATGAGTAGAAGTAGCTTTCCATTTGATTTAATTCATTCTGATGTGTGGGGTCCCGCCCCGATTAATTCAAAAAACAGAAACAGATGGTTTGTGCTATTTATTGATGACTGTACAAGAATGACCTGGCTTTACCTTCTCAAAACTAAGGATGAAGTTGCAAATGTGTTTAAATTGTTTCAAAAAATGATACAGACTCAGTTTGGAAAAAATATAAAAATGGTCCGAAGTGACAATGGTGGAGAGTTTGTGAACAAAACCTTGAAAGATTTCTTTGCAACTGAGGGTATCATTCATGAGACCTCCTATGCCGGAACACCGCAACAGAATGGAGTGGCCGAGCGGAAGATTCGGCATATTCTGGAAACGGCACGAAGCCTGCTGTTTGAATACAACGTTCCTCAATGCTTCTGGGATGATGCCGTCATGGCTGCTGTCTACCTAATCAACCGAATGCCGTCTGCGGTATTAAAATTTCAAACTCCTTTACAAAATCTCTCTTCTTTCTTAACTATTCCCTCAATCCTAACACTACCACCTAGAATATTTGGGTGTGTAGCGTATGTTCATATTCCAAAGAATCAAAGAACAAAAATCGAACCTTGTGCTGAAAAGTGCATTTTCCTGGGATATGGACTCCAGAAAAAAGGCTATAAATGTTACAATCCACTATCTGACCGTGTCTATGTAACAAGAGATGTCACTTTTCTAGAAACCGAAGGGTACTACCAGCCTACCAAAACTCATTTTCAGGAGGAGAGTAATCTTAGTGAAAATGTGTTTTGTCCTATTACTATCCATGATGAAAATGGCGAAAATAGGAGCCCCTACAGTGACCTTGATCCCAACTCAGGTCTAGCAGGCCCAGATCAGAACTCGGGTCCAGCAGGCCCAGATCAGAACTCGGGTCCAGCAGGCCCAGATCTGAACTCGGGTCCAGCAGGCCCAGATCAGAACTCGGGTCCATCAGGACCTGATCAGAACTCGGGTCCATCAGAACTCATGGTGCGGCGTGATGACCCAAACACCACGGACCAAGTAGAAGAGAGGACCCGATCAAAGGGACCAGGTGAAAATAATCCAGTAGCAAATCTGAAATATTACACCAGAAGGAAACAGGGATTAGCAGGTTCAAGTCAGAATATAGAAGGTGCTTTCCGAATAGATGAGGAAGATGCAGATGTGATACAACTCCCTCCTTCACCACACGGCCCAGCTCCTGAGGATATACCAGAGGTAAATGAACTTAACTCTATTACTAACCAAAATTCAAGTTATGAGTTGCCTCACAGGTACAACAGAGGGAAGGCACCAAAACGCTTTATTCCGGATGAATGGAATAGAAGAAGCTGCTCGTATCCAATTAGCAATTATGTAAGTGGAGAACACCTACCTGAGAAACTAAAAGGATTTACTGCAAATGTTTCAACAATGAGCATTCCAGAAAGAGTAGAAGAGGCGCTAAGAGACCAAAAATGGACTGAAGCAATGAAAGTCGAGATGGAGGCTTTGGAGAAGAATTGCACGTGGAAATTAGTAGAACTACCAATGGGGAAGAAGACGGTGGGCTGCAAATGGATATTCTCTCTGAAATACAATGCGAACGGAGAGATTGAAAGATACAAAGCTAGATTGGTTGCAAAGGGATACACTCAAACTTATGGTATTGATTTCCAAGAAACTTTTTCTCCTGTTGCTAAATTAAATACCATACGAGTCCTTTTGTCTATTGCAGCAAACCGTGACTGGCCACTACATCAGTTTGATGTGAAGAATGCATTCTTGCATGGGAATCTTGAAGAGGAGATATACATGGATATTCCTCCTGGCTATACACACACTGGATCCGAAGCAATGGTATGCAAGTTGGAGAAATCACTATATGGCCTAAAGCAATCACCACGAGCGTGGTTTGGAAGGTTTAGCAAGGTTATGAAGGAGTATGGGTACCGACAAAGTGACTCAGACCACACCCTATTCCTCAAACACAATCATGGGAAGCTCACAGCCCTTATTATCTATGTAGACGATATGGTGATTACAGGAGATGATACGATTGAGATAAAAAACTTGGAAGAAAAGCTATCAAGAGAATTTGAGATGAAAAATCTCGGTGGCCTTAAATACTTCTTAGGGATAGAAGTTACCCGATCCAGAGATGAGATAGTTTTGTCTCAAAGAAAATATATTTTAGACCTTCTTGCAGAAGTAGGCATGCTAGATTGCAAGCCAGCAGACACCCCAGCCGTACAGAATCTGAAACTAGGAAATGATCCAGACCAAGTACCAACCAATACAGAGAGGTATCAAAAGCTAGTAGGGAAGCTGATTTACTTATCACATACTCGGCCTGATATTGCTTATGCTGTCAGCATGGTGAGTCAATTCATGCACTCTCCAAGCGAAATTCACATGGAAGCAGTAGTTAGAATACTCAGGTACCTTAAAGGATCCCCGGGGAGGGGGATACGGTTCAGGAAAACCGAACACCTGAAAATTACAGGGTATACGGATGCAGACTGGGCAGGAAGTGTCACAGATAGAAAATCAACGGCAGGGTACTTCACATTTGTCGGAGGAAATCTAGTAACTTGGAGGAGCAAGAAACAGAACGTGGTGGCTCTCTCAAGTGCCGAAGCTGAGTTTAGAGGAATGTCAAAGGGTCTTTGTGAATTATTGTGGCTAAGAAAGTTAATGACCGAACTTGGGTATGGACCACAGGAGGAGATGGAATTATTCTGCGATAATAAAGCTGCAATAGACATCTCTCACAATCCAGTGCAACACGATCGAACAAAGCATGTGGAAGTCGATCGTCACTTCATAAAGAATAATCTTGAAGAGAAAATTATCCGGTTTCCTTTTGTAAGGTCTGAAGATCAACTGGCAGATATGCTGACCAAAGCCGTGTCAGCTAAAAGTTTTGACAGCTCACTCGACAAGTTAGGAATGGTTGATATATACCATCCAACTTGAGGAGGAGTGTGGAAGTGAGCTGGAATAGGCGCCAAATAAGGAAGAAGATCTGTAGAGGCGCCTATGAGGGAATGATTAATCATTTACATATTACTTTCTCTATTTCTAGATTGTGTATCTTTTACTTTCTCTATTTCTAGATTGAGTATCCTGTACATATTTCTTTCTCTATTAATCGGCCTTCCTATGTTCTATAAGGGGAGAGTCTCTCTGTGTAAGAATTATCATAAAAGAAATAAAAAGAAAAGGGTGTGTGTGTGGTGGTGGATGTAGGTACGAATTGTGCCAAACCACGTTAAATTCCTGTGTTTATTTATGTGATTGATTATGTTGACATTATCAACACTGTTTCTCCATCTGGCTAAAATGATCTTTACTCCATTCCCCCCCATAGTCATTAATATTTTTTCTGAATTTTTCACAAAAGCTGCAGCATCCTGTACAGAAATTTTTATTTTTACCATCTTAAAAAAAAAGTTAAACCAAATAACCACGAATTCTCATAAATTCCATTTTTGATACGGCCGAAGTTTCAAACTGCCAACACATATTTTCGCTAAAAACCAAAGCTTTGATCAAGAATCTGTTTTGATTGGCCAAAACAAATTTTGGGACCCACAAAATAAAAAATATAATTCTAACTAAATCGTGATTATTTGGTTTAACTTTTCTTTTAAGATGGTACAAATAAAAATTTCGGCACCTGTGTCTGCACTTGCACTGTTGGGACCCCATATTTCCGCCACTGTATCTCTCATCTTCGGGAATTTTAGCCAGAATAACTCCATCTTTCATTGCCTTTGAACATGTCTCCGATGCTTACATGAGAGCAGAAGTGGCACATGATCCGATATTATCATCAAGAGCTTGCAAGGTGATAACCGGAAACTTTATACTCCATTCCGTCGACATAAAAATCCTATCAATTTTTGAGAAAAGTGGGTTCGGACGCTTGCTGCACCATGTGTATGAACGATTCTTTAATGGAACGTCGACCACAAGTTGAAGATCCATCATATATTAGGTCATTAATATAGGTCCATTAGATTCATCCCACGAATATCTCCCGATCTATCTATTATCCACCGAACCATATTAAAATCTCCAAGGAGTATCCAAGGAGTTCTTTCTTTTTTGGCTAAAGTTCTCAACTTAATCAAGAAATCTTGTTTCAAAGCATCTACCCTCGGACCATAGACATTTGTAACTGTGAAAACCTCCCCAGAGTTACTTTGTCTTAGGACCGCCAAACAAGAGTGTCTTGTCATCCATGAATTCAACAAAATATAGTTCTTTCTGAAATTATACAACCCCCGAATAATTTATAGCATTAATGTAAAGACATTGAATCTTAAAATAAGTAGGCAAAAAACACAAGAAATAAGCTAAATTGAATTCATTAAGTTTAGACTCTTGAATACACACAACATCACACATTGATGATCTTACAACATTCCTAACCCCATTACACTTATCTAAACCGCCAAGTCCTCTTGTGTTCCACGAAAGAATCTTAATTTGCTTCATAATTTAAACAAATTTAACTACAAACAAATCTTAATTTGCTCCAAATAGTTTGTTCACATATATTTCTGAATAAATACCAAGCAATCACATTTCATTTTTTGCATATAGGAAAAGTACTTGCAAATTATACGAATACTAGTCCTTCTAAGCTTAGTGATTGATACTAAATCCAAAGCCAAACAAAAGGAAGCCGGCACAATAAGATCCTTTTTCCACCTGAACACCGGAACAAATTAAGAGTACAAAAAAAGAGTTATTAAACCAAGACATTTATAGCAGCATGCAATCTGCTTTATGTGTATTTTTCTATGAGAAAACCACTGGTAGGAACATATTGTGAGGTCAAATAAAAGTGAAAATACCTGTGAAATAAAAGAGTATCAATTACATTGCGTCGATCTGCTCAACCAACAGAGCATAAAGGGATGAATTACAGATCATGCTTTAGTCATATAGAGGGGCCTGCCATATGAGATGTAATTAGAAGTTTAGCAATTAAAAAATTATTATGATGTGCATAAAGAAATTGAATAGACATAATGCGTTATATGATAACTTTTGATAAATAAATAAATAAATAAGTTAATTAAAAACTAAGTTTTGGAGGGGTTTTTTCTGACAAGCAAAAAACATAAACAGAACTGCCATGACAAATGAAGAAGTGAATTGAACAATACATTATCAAGAGCAAACCTTGTATGTGACGAACTTTTTCTTAAAAAATAAAAATCCTCCAAAAGTATGCCGGAAATATTGGCAGCACGTGCCAGCAATCACTGTGCTTATTTTATCGATTAGCAGGACTATGTTTAAACTTTTGAAATGACTTTCATTTCAAAAGAAATCTTACAAACATTAATGTAGCAAGTGAATCTCCCTTAAGTTTAATGCATAGTTGTTAAAACTGAAAAACACACCCCATAATGGATAATTCAGCGTACCGGACCTATTTAATTAGAATGTCCCTAAATGAAACTTTAGAAAAATAAAAAGAAAAAATTGCACAGGTAATGCAAAGTTATTACAATATAATCAGTTCTAATTTTTTTGTTTTCTGTTCGCAACATATTACGCTAAAAAGTAATTCTTGAAGTACAAATGGGTTTTTGAAGATGGAAAGTCATCTGTTCAAATCCAAGAAAAGCCCTTTTCTACTATACTCCAATTTGATGCTTTGTTTTTGAAAGGAACTCTGTAAAAAAAAATGCACCATAGCTCACTTTTGCTGATAAACAAATAAAGAAAATATTTTTCTTTTGTCTAACTTTATAAATATCGAAATAAAATTTAAACACCTTCAAAAGAGAAAAAAGACATTTCAGAAGAGAAAAAATTTGATCCAAAAGGAAAGATGTAATGTACACCTGAAAGTGATTTTGGCTCTGTAATGTAACAGTAGAAATGCCACAGTTTATGGCGCCCAGTAGCCATCCCTCCGTAATTCATAGATAATTGTCTGCAGAACATATTCTTAAGGGAACTCAAGTGCTCAATGCCCTTAGGTATCTCATCTAGCTGATCCAAATCTGTAAGAGAAATATCTTCAAGGCACAACATTGTATCCCTCTCTATGTCCACTCGAACAAGATTCGGCATGTATACCAACTCAAGGCATTTCAATTTAGGAAACCAGCCACCTTGGAAAACTAATTGCTGCCCCTCATATGCTCTTTTGAGGGACAAGTATGTTAGATTTCTCAAATGGGAAAGAGATGGGAGAGGATCTTCACTCAGCTGAGACCAACCGAGCCATAACACCTGAATATACTCCCCTGAAATTTTGAACAGAGGAGATTCAAACATCTTCATTTTCAATCTCCCAACGAGTTCTAACTTCGTAGGTCGTGGCGGCGGCTGTGTCAGATATTCCAAGTGGAGATACTCATTCTGATGGCTTGCACTAATGACTAAGTGGGATAAAAAGAGCATCTTTGATAAGGACTCACTTAAATCTACCCAATGGTTTCCTTCCACATTAAAGATACGGAAGCTTCTTAGTTGAGTTAGATTTTCTAATTCTTTAACTACCTCAGAATTTGATTCTAGTGCCGTCAAAGTTTGCAGTTCTTTTAGGCAACTCATGCCTTTTGGTAATGAGATTCCAGTAGAACATCGAAAGGATCGATATGCTTTATTAATAACAGTTCCACCAAAGAGGTGACGTAACCTTTTGAGATTATCGATGCAATCATGTAGGTTCTCTATTTTGGAGCCACGGAGTTCAAGAGTTTGTAAATTGTGAAGTTTCTTAAAAGAATTTGGCAGACATTCTACCATTGTATCCCTTAGACTTAAATAATGGAGATTAAACAAATCTCCAATTGCATCAGGTACTATTTTGATGGGCAGACTGTTTAAATACAAAATAGTAAGATACCTAGATTTGTTAAAGACCGATGTTAGCAAGCGAGATGAGATAATAGCAGGGTCAAATGACATAAAGGCTCTTAGTTGCTGTAAATGGAAATTATATCCAATCTTATTGCTAAATTTTATTACTGAGAGCCGACGAGTATATGTGTCGACAATTACTTGCTTGTTATCCTCATGCAGCACACCGAAGTTTTCTTTCATGCATAGGGAGATTGCTAATTCTCGCAGAGTGCCATGCAATCGACATTTCCTCACCCTCCCAAATTGATTTCTAGATACCACTTGCAACATGCTGCGATGGATGAGCTGTGTGAGATAGCCTTCTGCCACCTCTTCTAATGTGCTTCCTCCCCTTTGTTCTATAAAACCCTCTGCTATCCACAGCGTGATAAGTATTCTCCTTGAAAGTAGATAATTCTCTGGAAACATGCATGTGTAAAGGAAGCAATTCTTTAGATGCCTTGGAAGAGAGTGGAAGCTTAGATATAAAATATTTCTCAAGTGATCAAATCTTGGGTTATTGTCCAACTCCCATGTAAGTTGATCATTGATCCGTTTCCATTCGGATTCAGCATTCTCACATAAAGATAGCACACCACCAATAGAAACAAGAGCAAGTGGCAAGCCATCACACTTAGAAACAATCTCTTTTGCCCACTTCTCCAGGAGAGGAGGACATGCATGGTTTTCTTCCTGCTGAAATGCCTTTTTACAAAAGAGGTTCCATGATTCATAATCCGGCAGACGTTTGAGATCTAGTCTGTTGTTTTCTTGAGCAAGAAAAACTAATTGAGCAATTCTGCTGGTGATAACTATTCGGCTTCTTCGATGGCTACCAATAAGTATATTACATAAATCCTGACAAGCATTGGGGTCCCATGCATCATCTAATACAATTAGACACTTCTTTTCAATCAAGAGATTTCTTGTGGTTTCTTCCAATTCTCTAATATCCATGGTGGTTGTGTTGATGGGACCCTTTTTCTCGCTTTTACAAATTTCAGATATCAAGTTTCGTAGAAGATTTTCAAACCTATAATTGTGAAAAAGAGAAATCCATGCATGACAATCAAAGTTGTGTTTCTCTTTGTTGAAGACATTGGTAACTAGAGTAGTTTTACCAATGCCACCCATTCCCCAAACAGTTATTAGAGTGAGATTTTGCTCATTAGAATAGAGACAGCTTGTCAACTTCAATCTATATTCTTCTATTCCAACTATCTCACCTTCATCAATGTAATGGGCTGAGAAAGCTAGATGTTGCGCACACTCAATTAAGTACTCTGAGTTCTTCAGGAGTCCCACATTTGTAGTTGGAACCCAACGCTCTTTAATCCTTGCAAGATGCTCAAGGTTCCTCTCTACTGCTTGTAGTTGGGAGGTAATTCGTTTTAAATCAACCAATGATTTTCGATCTTTAAATATTCTTTCAACATAATACCATATTCCGCCCAGCTTCTTGTTATCTACCACATACACAAACTCATCCACAACATCTTTTATACGATTTGCTACTTTCTGTACTTCCCCTATCCAAGCTAACTCAGCTTTATTGCTTTGATTATCCATTTCAATTTGCTCAATAAATGCCTGCATCACTCGAAGTTCGCTACTGATGTTATTCATGCTTGTGTCAAGGTCTGACAATGTCGAAAAAAGCTCTGGTACTTGGGAAGTTGTCAGAGTTGCTAATTGATTGGCCAATGCTGCTCCAAGGACTTCAAGGGCCGCAATAATAGCTGTGTTGACCATCGTGCTTCCTCTAATATTAGACTGCCTTCAACTGCCCTCTCCATCCATGCTTCCTGAGCTGTCCAAAGTACAAGTACGAAATTAATTAGTTGTGTAGAAGTAAAACCTCCAATGATTACAGTAAGATTTATATATTCAAGTGTACCACTATTACATCATTTTTTTTAGATAGAAAGATGTAGGTCTAGCCTTCCAAATTCTATTTAATGTCACCATCCCATCCAGGTTTTGAGCTCACGACCTCACACAAGAAGGAGGGTGTTGTCATTTACCACTAGACTAAAGGTTGATTCTTTATCATTATCACATCTTATCACATTATGAAAATAATTAAAGAGAAATTTAGATATATACCCATCATAACTTCATTATTTAGATATTTAGCCATCAAAACTTTAAATTTAGTTATTTCTTCATTCAAACTCATTCATTTTATTTATATCCCCATCTTGTGATTTAATCAATTAAAACTGATAAAAAAAATAAAATGACATTTTTGTACTTGCCCCTTCTTTCCCTTCATTAATTACCAGTCCTCTCATTTCTCAATAATAAGGTGGTGAACAATTTAGTCGTTTGAATGGAGAAAGGACACTCTCTTAACCCTTCTTCTCTCTCTCTCTCTCCATCTAGTTTTTGTTATTCTGATTTTGAGTTTACTAATGTACACGGCTTAACTTTTTAGTCGAAATAGACTAGTTTGAATGAAATACCTATGAAGCCTTTTGCTAATTCTTATTATAGACAGCAGATTAATTAGTCTACATATATTTGCTTGATTTAGCTGATGTGAAAAGTAAGAACAATTTGGTCATTTCTAATCAATTCAACTTGCCTAAAATTATGTTTTATATCCAAATAATTCTATTATTGAAAAGAACATACTCAATTATAAGAAATTTGAATTACTATGTGATTGTAAACAACCTCATCATTAGAAAACAGCAAAGAAAAAAAAAAAAATTCTTTAGGAAAAATAGAATAATACAAAGAAATTTACTAATATTAGAGAAAGGCAAGTGGAGCAAGAGTAGGTATTGTGATCACCACGGCAGAGGGCAATACCTGTCACATTATCTGGTACTGTAACAACTGTACCAGCTGCGAAACCATTACCAGTAGAATTGGAGCGCAAAGCTGAGAAGAGATATGGTTAAGGTTGGACGGGTATGTGTTGTTGTTCGTGTAGTTACCTGTACTGGTACTTTTACTGCCACAAACACAATAGAAGTATTCAGTGGAATGCGGTGCGTCAACTGTATTGCCTGGTACAGGGAGGTAAAAGATGAGCAGAAAGAGAAAAATTAAGAAATGCATCGGAGTGGACATAGTGTGTTTATTCTTATTTTGGTTCTAAAATCTAGATGTAGAGAGAGACAACTGAGAAGGGTTAAAAGAGCGTTCTTTCTCCATTTTAGGGACAAAAGTGTCATATTATTTTTTTATCAGTATTATTTAGTGTATTTAATTGATTAAATTACCAGATGGGGATATAAGTAAAATGAATGAGTTTGAATGGGGAAATAACTAAATTTAATGTTTTAATGGGTAAATATATAAATGACAAAGTTATGATGGGCATATATCTAAATTTATCATAATTAAATGGGCTACCCATAATTAGCCAAAAAATTTCATATCTGTCTTTTCGTTTACAACAAGACAGTGGTCACCAAATTAGGTCTTTTGAAGTATGAACTAGGCTGAAAAATATACGAGTCAAATGATGATTTACTTCTCTAATTGTACATTTCAAGTGATAATGATGAGGACAAGATAAATATTTATTCTATTTTCTAATTGAGAAGGGATCCAATGCTTTTACGACACTGAGAGCTCAATAAGTGTTTTCGCTTCATCAAAATCAAATATCCAAAGATTTTGTTGTCAAACGGTGCCACTAACATTAAATTCCAAATAACTAATTTTGAAACTTTCAAATAACGTTATAAATTCAATGGATATTTTGTACATACCATAGAAAACATCCACTCATAAAATTACATTATTATGGCTTTATTAGTTATGCATCAATACCTAACAAAATCATGAAACAATATTTAGCGGCTTATGTAGAAACATCTTAAAATAGCAGTTTACAAAATTTAATATAGATTACTGATGTTGGAACAAATTTACCCTAACAAATTGAAAATGACATTATAAGCTCCGGAAATCTAGAGTAGGAAATTAACCTCTTCAAACTACCTCAAATGACGTACTTCCAATAAAATTCGTTGATTTCTAGCAAGAATATACAGCCTTAACTTTAACTTTTGTTATAACTCAGGAAGTTGCAAGGAGACATATAATCTGCAGGCTTGTTTTGAAAGGTAAAATTATTACAAAAGATAATTTCATTAAAAGGATGGGACGGGCACAGATCGATGATTGAACTTTTTGCTCAGCAGAGGAAACTTGTGGTCACTTGTTTAATGGATTTGATGTTCTTGTGTTCAGGTTATCTAGCACTACTTAATTAGGCATATATAAGTGTAATTTCCCTGTTAGTAGAGTTTCAGATGTGCCAATGGTAATTGAAAAGTTTCAAACTCTCTGCTAGAAAAAATAATCAGATTATTGATTATGTACATTATTAAGGATAATATTTGTTGAATAGAGTACCTTTCGATAATCATAGTCCTTGATCAAGCAGATCTAAATTAAGCAGTTACGTTGATATCACTGATTAAATTTTGCATTATGGATTACTAGTGTTTTTTATATAGATAATGCGGGAAATCTTTCCAAACAAACACAAACATATTACCCCAGATAGCAGTGGAGGATTAGACTGGTACCGTTACCAGTTGAGGTGGCAAGTTAGAAATAGTCAGTGTAACATGAACTGGCAACATTTGTATTTGGAAGGGCCCTTTTCCAAACCATGCCCTTCATGGATTCCGGTCCGACTCGACTGAGGCAAGTCGGACTTGTTTGAGGAGAGGAAGGAGTTAAAGTCCCTAGCTCCCTTTTCTTTCATAAACTACAACATTAGTTGGATTTCGAACTCTCTCCTATCACTTTTTTTTTTTTCTTTAAATATCAGTAAATATCTCCTACTTATATTCTTTTATTAATAAACATTTACGCTTGTTAACTACTATTTGAAAAAAGAAAAAAAAAATAGAAAAGACTCAATTTCACTCAAACATAAATTATAAGGTTTTTTCGTCGAATGATGAGAGAAGTACAATAGGGACATCTATAGATCCTACCAGCAATGATATACTATACTAAATAAGAAAAAAGATATTCTGCTCCATATATATTCAACCCCATATACATAATATATAGATGTTCTAATAATTACAAATAGACAAAAGAAAAAGAAAAAGAAAACTAGTAGAAAGCATCGAAACAAGAGAACTTAACATACCTCGAAAACCAAGATCTGTTAAAGATGCCAATAGAGATATGTGGTATGAATCGTTATCGAGGCCTTGCTAACATTTGGAACAACTGAAGATCAAGTCCAATGAAGAGAATAGAAGCCCAATGCATAACATACACATCTGCAATCTTTAGTACAGATGACTTTAGTTAATTTAATCTTAATTTGTTTCAGCTGCAAGTACAAACTTTTGGTTGGATGCCGATCTCATTTAGGACTTAATCACAAATTATGTAACTTATAACTTACTTTTTATGAGAGAGAGAAATATAAAAAATTGTCCCAAAAGTTTTTTCTCCGCGTGCGTGTGTTGTGCAAGCAAAAACCCTAACATTTGTTTACCTTAAAAATAACAAAGTGCTTACACAATTTTCATAACAATATAGCATAACATTTTCTTGAAAGTTACAGATAGTACTGGACTTATTTTAAGTTACGCCAAGGCTACAATTACACTAATCATTTGGGGCTGTTGCTCTAAATTTCAATGTTCAATTTTGATCAGCAAATATAACAGCTCGATGAGATCTATAGATTAAAATTGTTAAAAATTTAATTTTTTTTTTGTGCTTCCTAATATATTTGGTCATAGAATCAAGAAAATCCGTTCGTTTTTGCCAATATATGCTCCTAATTTGGAAAAATAATAACAACTATAATGATGTTAATATTAATAATGATGATGGTTTTAAAAATAATAACAATAATAATAATAAGTAAATATATATATATTATAATATGGAGCCTGAAACAACGGATGAAAGGCGTCCCATTGTCTTAAACGTTCAATAAAACTGTCCTGATTATTATTCAATAATATAGAAAAACAGATTAAGTACTTTGAATTTTCGATGGACGAGAAAAACTGACACTAACGATCCAGATTCACAGTTTGAACCCGAATCATTGGCTCGGATCCATTATTTTCCATCTTTTTTCTCAAGCAGCACACAAAACCGGACAGCTTCGTAAATTGTTGGCCACATCAAATCCCACTTGTCCCCATCACATCTCCCGATTTTTTTATTAATCGAAAATAAATAAATAAAATATCGTAGATGGAGAACCGTTTGGCAGAAATTTGATATATAGTTAGAATGGGACAATATTTTATCCCGTCCGGTGGGATGTAACAATTTATCCCGTCTCACAAATAAGAAGGATTTTGAATTTCCGCGCACTCGAAATCAGATTGTTATTTCGGTGTCATAATATATGAGTTTGTGGGACGGAATAAATTGCCCCGTCCTACCTATATATCAAAATTTCATCAAACTATTTCTCGTCTGCGATATTTTTATTTTTTATTTTCGATTAATAAAAAAATCGCTCAAATCTCACCTACCCAGTCCAGTAGACATCTCTTTCTGACTTTCTCCTCCCTCCAGATTAAAAAATATCCTTTTTTTCAGATTCAAACTGGACAATAACCGTGTAACTTTGTGTGTTGTTTGTATAAAACGAAAATGTTTGGATCCGGATCATTAGTTCATACTCCAAACTTTGAATCCGAATAATTGATGTCATTCTAATCCATCGAAAATACAAGATACACAATCTATTTCTCTATATTATTTAATAATATTTTTTAAATGTAAAAAGTTCTCCCCTAAATGCCTAATTTTCATTAACTTATTCATTCAAAGACTTATTTTATAGTGATTACAAAATACAGATAGGCAATGTTTCGGCTCTATAATTTGACATTTAAAATTTGAACCATCTA